>NW_023608296.1:0-31511 GCF_013339725.1 Rhipicephalus microplus | reverse complement strand
GCAAAATCAAAGGCGTTCACATTGGTCCGTAGTCCTTAGAAAGCGCAAGAGGGGTTTGGCTACCTTGTGAGCCGACGAAAGACGCGGACGGTGCTTCAGCAACACCTGCACAGAGAGTGGCCGATCGTCCATTTGTCGCAACGCCTCAGAAAGTACCATTGCTAGATTCATAAACGCAGCATTAACCTTACAGAAGGTAAAATGCGTAACTGATCGCTCTCCTGGTCGCAATGCTCACTCAAACATTCTTAAAACTAAAACTGTGATCGTTTTCACAGATCCTAATCAAATTACAATGCACGCCACATTTCGCTTGCCATAGAGTTCGCCACAGTATTGCACCAAAAGTCTCCACTACACTGAGTCTACCGAAACGCTTCCACTTCTCGCTCGATATTGTCTTTATGCATTACTCGTGGCCTCTGAGATTGGCTCCGGTGACACGCCATTGCTAGTGTCACTCTGGCGGTTCCTTTTGCAATTGAAGAGCATAATTAGAGAAAGCGGTGCAACAGCCAGAAGAGCAATGCCGATTGGACGCTAAGCGTGGACTGAGGTCACAATCACACGAAATTTTAAAGCGTTAACAAAAAAATTTCCGACCAAGCGCTTCCTACAGATTGCTACCCAGCAGAGCAGATACTTGTGGCCACAGGCGGTTGCAGACGATGCAGCCGAAGCCGCTTGAGAAACTCCCGCCGAGAACGGGCGTCGTTTCCGGCGAACACATTTCCATCATTGCTTAATTGACGCCCCTCTGAGTACAACGACGCTTTGCGGCTCGCAGTTGTCGCTTTCATCAGCTCAGAAGGCTGTCGGATCCTTGATACGCAGATTATGTTTGAGCTTTACCACGTGAGCCTATTCTTGCGCCCGGACTGCTGGATCGGCCCGGCGACTAGCCATTCTTTCAGTGATAAGCTGTTGGCGCTGATCTTGTAAAGTTGTCTGCTGTTCGGACATTTGCACGATCCGTGCCCACCCCACGTGGAAGTTCTATGTTGAACGTTCCTGCGATGCCGACTTTTCACGCACTGGTGAGCCCTTCACGTGACGTTTGTGAACATCTATCGTTTCCCCCCTCTCTCTTGCACTTCTCTTCAACACTGCTTTCTGTCCTGCTTCCCAGCTAATGTGCAGTGCTGTAGAGGTGACCTCCATTCAGAGATGGCACTGTACTCTTTTCTTTGTTTTTTATTGCTATTTTCAATTCTAATGGAGGTAACACTACGCAAAATGAGAGATAGACAAAGAAGTATGACGCACACACACTGAGCACTGTGGGTGCGCCGTCCTTCCTTGTCCGTGTCCTATTTCGTGCTTCGTTACCTCTAATAATCATCCAACACACTTAAGCTTCGTGGCTAAGTTTTAAAGCTAGTCTATCGAAACTTCTGCGTGCGGGCTTGGCTTCACGGCTGCGAAGCAAGGCGATGAACGACGTTGCACAGTGGCATCCAATAACACGCGCGGTTTCTTGCGACGTAGAGAACGACGTAACTGGCGGAGTAGCCAATAGAGGCAATTAGCGTTTCGCGTGGCGAACGGTTTTCGTTTCGCCTAGGCAAGCTATACACAGCTTTTGCTGTTAAGGAATACACCACGAGAGGGCTAAAACCGCGAAGGGAAACGTGACGCGTGTCGAGTTCCCTCTATAGCCTCACCTACTTTCTCGCATGACATCGACTCCTAGCCCCGCCGCTGTGGTCTAGTGGTAAGGTAGTCCGGCTGCTGACCCGCAGGTCGCGGGTTCGAAGCCTGCTGGTCTACACTGTGAAAGGAGAATGGGGAAGAAGAGTAATTTATGGCAATGGAGAGGTAAAGAGGTGACTATATGTAGCTCCGTCAGGTTAGCGCAGAGCTACATGCGAGCATCCAATCCAGTAGCTTGTAGAAAAGCTGTGAACCTTATGACCACCCTAACTTTGCAGTAAGGACGCTGTCCATAGCTTCCATAGTTCCTGCTCGTTTATTGAGGCGAAAGCCTTTTGTGTATTATACTCGCGCCCATTCGTCTATCCGTACTCCGGAATAGTCCTAGTTGTGGCATTTCCCCCCACACCCTCCCATCAATCACGTGATGGCACACGGCACATAGCAACAGTTGCGCCGCCAAAGCTGTGGCTTCTGCCTTTTAGATTCTTTCATCAATCCAATTATTGCTGAGACCCTGTAGCAGCTAAAAAACAAATACAGAGAAAAAAAGGAAAGAGAAAACGACAAAAACGGAATTGCCATATTCATTCACGTGGCTTTTGCCAAACACACTTCGGAGTCTCCAAAGTGCCCCTCAATATTTATTCGGTTAATGCTGCAGCGCTAACGAATCGCGTTAACAAAACTATTTGATGCATACTTCGCGTTATCACTCAAGCCAAATGTCATACATTACACTTTCAAGTGTTCTCTTTCAAACCAGATACTTCTAAAGTTTAAACTGCATACGCAGGTGCACATCGCATAACGCTGGCAGTACCAAAGTAGCTAATGTGAAGAAAATAAGTGCATCGTTCCTGCATAAACCCCAAAACGTGCCCCCTTTCTTCTGGAGCGGCGGACTAACATGCGAGGCATGACTTCTTTCAGCATACAAGCGGAATGCCCCGTATGTATTGCTGCAATACAAAACAAAGCTTGGCCAGAGATTAAAAAATAGCTTTAGGCTCTGGCTGGACATATATGAAATAACTTTTTACACGGTTATTAGGCATATTAGTTGAAGCTTACCTGAGTGAAAGTCTTCCGTTGCTACAGTCGAAGCCGCTGCAGTTTCTTCTTTCCTGGAGGTCACTATAAATGAAACGCCACAATTCAGGCATCTCATTACAGCCACCAATTTTTCATATACAGACAACTCTCCGGCCCCATACGCACCCTAAGAAGATGTAATAGCCTTTGTTACCATATATTTATTTAAAGACAATTAAATTTTATCTCAGTATTGCGGTAAGTTTTCATCCATGCACGTGTATTTCGTGTGACTGTGTGTAAAATATATGTACTTGCCACATCATTAGTCACATGTCTACACTTTATAGTTAGCCATATGACCCACATGCTCTCTACGATATGACCCTATGACCCCAATGATTACCATAAGACCCACATTTGCTATACGTACGTCTACACCAAAGCACGCACGAAATGTGCAACGTGCACGAAATGTGCAATGGCAGACTTTTAAATGCGAACGCATTTGTTCAGTCGGGCTACGTCAGGCATCCGTCGTGATCCGTCCACTGCCCTCTCCCATGGCAACAGCTTCGGGGTCACTCTTCCTAGCTACCGGAGCCCCCACCATGTTACGCTTCGGCGCCGGCAGTTGTCAGCAACAGCTGCGGGCGCAGGCTTATCCTCGCCCCTAGCAATCGAAGTTCTCACCTCCTTGACTTGAGCGGGACTCGCCACTGCCTAAATGCAGTGCGCTTGAAATGCGTTTGCAGCGTTTGTGCTGCCAGAGTTTGTGAAGCGTTTTTTTTTTAACCGTGCGTGCTAGCTACTAGAGCTGGAAACGCGTATCACGCTTCTCGTGACAGAAAAATGACACGTGCGGCGAACGGCCCTATTGACTGCAAGGTGTAAGAAAAAAAAGAAAATATTATTATTCTAACGCTGGACTCTCACGTGCAAAATGCCATTATCAACGGTACTCAACGCATTCGCATTTCTTCATGATACCCTTCGGGGTGGTGGGGAAGCTTTTTTTCACAGTAGTGCGTATAGTTCTTCTTTCAGCCCATAGAGGGCTGTAAGGGTGCGCCTTCAATGCATCAACGGGCTTCCAAAATACACCCCTTCTGTAATTGTATTTACGTGGGTGGGTGTTTTACGCTGTGCCATTTCTTACTCCATTGCATATATGCAGCAAGTTGGCCCACCGTGGTGCTCTACAGTGGCTACAGTACTTGACACGTTGGTGCCGGATCGAAATCCATCCGAGACAGCCGCATTTTCGATGGAGGCGAAAACACTAACTTTCATTGCTTAGATATAGATGCACGCTCTAGAATCAAAGGCAGTCAAAATTTTCGGCGCCTTGCACTACGGTGTCTCTCGTAACTACATCTCTTTGTCGGATGTTAAACCTTAATTATTATTATGTGTAGGTGATGTATATGTGCGTAAGGCTTAGTTACGCCCACACACAAGAAAATATCTGTGCCATGACGCAAAAATGTTTGGGCAAACAAACGAATCTTCACATCCAAAATGTGCTTTCTTGGGTGGAGCTGGGTGGATATTAGTTTTCAGATGATCTTCAAAATAACAGCGCGAAATTTGAGCAACCCGGTCAAACAAACCACACCACACAGGAACTTAACTGTGTCAATGTTTCTCCAGAATGATTCATTTCAGTGCCGCTGCCCTCAAAGCGATATACCACCAAATAGTATAACGAGAAATTGGTAATTGGCGCTTTTATTCTGATTGCAGCTGCGGCCCGAGCAAACGCCCTTAGAAATCTGATAATATTTCACGCTAATTACAGAGACAGGGTTCAGCAATTATCTGAGCAGTTCTTGTGGCTGACTGTCACATCAGAAGCTAAGCAGTCACGATTCTCTGATGATTATCATGAGGACTGATGCAATCTCAATCACGTCGCTCTGAATTTCGGTGGAGAACAAATCGAGAAGTCCCGGTACTGTGCAATGTGAGCACGCTATTGAGAGCGCAGGTCATCGAAATTACGTAGAATCTTCCGCAAAAGCGTCTTCAATTCTCTTGTATACTATCTACTTACAGGCTTCATTTGCAATGCATGTGTTGGTCATGCTCAGCGCATTGTAATCTTGCAAGTTGTATCCCTTAACCTCATGTACCTCACTCGTTACCCTTCTCAATGGTGATTCCCTTGCTTTAGCCCAAATCCTGGAACTATAACATACTCTTGCATAACGTGGAGGATTTATTAAAAAATGCTCGTATAAGTACGCAGAGAAAATGTGTGCTTCGAGATGTTTTCGGATCTCACGTTCGGTTGCAACGATATCAAATCGTCTCCCCGTTCTACACTTAGTTCGGGATTATTTGTACTCTATACAAAAAGCGTTATATTACCTAACGACTCGTTCCTATTTCATACGCTGCTTTAGCTGTAAAATGATCATGCTCTAATATTTTTACATCAACACAGTTTATTTATTGCACCTGATGATTTCTAGTGCTGAAGACCCCACTCCCCTATAGCTCATTGAAAAAGGTGTTCTAGAAGTACCCCACGTGTTTTCTTCATTGGTAGATATGCGTGATCCTGTAAACCGTTTCTGAACAAAGTGGCATAGATACTAAAAATGGGGTAGCTAGCAAGTAATTCAGCACGTTGAAAATATCAGTACGCATGTGGTACTTCTACAATGCCTTACTTTCTCACTCCCACTGCCATACTGGCACTGCGATGCATTAGCACATTTTTCCAGCGCACTGGAAAATTATGATAACGCGTCACAGTGGCGGGAAGGCCTAGTTTAAATGATAACGTTATGCTCTCTTCGAGGACTCACGTGTTTTGACCGAGCAGGTTTCTTCACACTCTTCCTTTGTCTCGTATCTGTTACCATTACCGCCACAACCACCGTAGACGAACTCTTCACATTTTCCCGTTTTGGTGTTGAACCACCACATCGGGAAAAACCCCTTGCAGAGGCCGACATCTGGCCCTTGATCGCACTGTGGCTCGAAGTCTTTCGCAGCTGTAATTGTGAAAAGAAAAAACAACCACCTCAAAAAAGGTAAAACTTCGAGCTAGTGGGTATGGCTTCATCGTTAAAAAAAAAACAGCGTGGGTACACTGAACAAGAACAACGAAAGACAACAGGACTGTACGCTGTTTTCTGTGGTCCTGTTGTCTTTCTTGTGCCTTGTATTTGCGCTGTTTTTCACGGTTAAGAGATTACTGGTTTACGTAATTTCCAGGCGCCGCGAAGTGGTGCCAACACTTCATTAGGATTACCAAAGTCAATAAACACCGTCAGGCTTTTAACGGGTTGGTGCCATGGAATTTGGAAGCTATAACAAGCCTGCCCCGCCGTGGTCGTCTTGTGGCTAAGGTGACCCACAGGTGATAGGGTCGAATCTCGTTGACGCTGCTGACTCACAGGTCGTAGGGTCGAATCTCGATTGCGACGGCTGCATTTTCGATGGAAGCGAAAGTGCTGTAGGCCCATGTGCTTAGATTTGGGTGCACGTTAAAAAACCCCGGATGGCCGAAATTTTCGGAGCCCAACACTACAGGGTCTCTCATAATCACATAGTGGTTTTGGGGCGTCAAACTCATTTTATCAATCAAATGTGACAAGACTGTTGTGGGTTTCCTCTGTAAACAAGGACCCTCAATCTAAAGGGTCGAAGAAAGCAAACGTTTTCAGTATATTTGAATTGACTACCAATGTGTCCTTAAATTCTCAATGATTGTTCAGCGAACTGGGAGCGCGGAAGTAACACAGACAGAAAACAAAAAGGAGGCGCTCGTGCTGTAAGCCTTCTCTTTGCTTTGTGTTTGTGTTGCTCCCACGCTCCTTCCTCGCCTAAATTCTCATTCACCCGACCGAGACCCATCGCTACTGCGCCAACACTGACGGAGATCTACAGGAAGGGCAACAAAAGTTGTTTTGACATCACACCAGATCTGCAGTGACATGAGGGACGTTCACACCTCCACAACGTACCTACCGACAAAGCAGCGGTTGCTACATCACTCGTGGCTGCTGCAGCTAGCCACGGTGGTGTCAGTGTCTTTGTTTCTCTAGTTATCGTGCAACGCGTGCGTGACAGCACGCGACACTCTGCACGAAGGTCACACGTGATCAAGCAACCTACTCGGCTACGTCACTGCCCAACTTGGTGCTCAGAACCCCAAGGCGAAAGTTGTTCACATAAAAAGGCAATATTACATTATTTAGCGATAATATAGGAACTTTTCGGGGTGTGTCATGCTTTGTATAGCCATAAACACCTGCAGCAAATAATGCAGGAGCCACAATATTGATGGAACCACCCTTTTAAAAGCAGTTATCTTGGAGTGCGAGCGTGTATGCTGTATTCTTGAAATTGCCATGTAAAGAGGTTTTCACAGCTACAAGAGAACAAGGACAAACATTGAGCACAAATTAAAACTACCTCGACTAGCTAATATCCCTTGACTTTGCACTGACGTGATGAATTCATGTATAATTGAAATTCTGTGCTCGTTTTACAAACTTCTTCGCGTCAGCACCAAAACATCTAACACTACCAAATGTAGCCCCAGTGTATACTTTTTTTTCAACTGCGTCCTTAAGAACTGTCTGAAAAAAAAAACAATATGCATACGTGTCAAGTGTACGCATAAGCGTCTTTTTGAAGTGTGTGATATTAGGTACGCCAGGATACCGTGGTGCCGTAGTATTGCGTATGCTTTCTTTACAATGCCCCAACTTGGATTTCTACGTTTTCTCAAAACTTTCAGGCTACGAATGAACAATAACTGAATTGAATATTTCAACAACTATGAAGTGAACAACACTATAATAATAATCTGAATTCAACGCACTGAGGACGTTTCGCCTGGCTTCTGACATAAAAACTGTAATATGCACATATTACCATGACTTTCAGAAAAAAAAAAGAAATTAGACAGGGTAAACATTTTCATTCAATGTGCATGTAGTGCTGATAACTGCGACTTTCATTCATGCCAATAGAGTAAGCAAAGTGGATTAATCCCATAGGAGATGTCACTTAGTCGCGAAATGAAACCAATGCTTAATGCCGATGATCATGCAGGTACATTGTCTATGCAGTATACACAATTGTGAAGTCAGCTGTTCAAATATTAGATCTGTTTTACAACAGCTGACATTATGCTCTTACTGTGACTTCAATGCCAATATTTCACTCTTTTTATTTCGTAAAAGGTTGCAAATCAAGGAGCGTTAACATGAGTAGTTTCCAAGTGCACGAAAAAAAACAACAAAAAACATGGACAGATAGAGACGGGACAGACGTTACAGTATGAAAACTACAGTATGACGTACAAATACGTCCAAAACGCTACGTTGAAATCAGGTCATGCCTGGCCTGTTAGTTCACCGCCTCAACAAGAGGAGTCAATTTGAATACAAGGACTAAAGCAGAAATAAGCGAAGACATTACTTTTCTCTGTGTACCTTCGTTTAGTATCAGTTGTAATAATATAAGAATGCTTATCGCTAAAAAAACATAATATTCTTTTTCAAAGTAGGTCATTTTATTCCTCTGGTGTTTTGGAAGACTCTGGACAATACGTTCATCCTCAATAACGTGCTGATTTTAGATTATTTAGACTCACTGACACTTTTAGCTTTCAATGAAGGCGCTCACAGCCTTGTACTGCTTCTATTAGAAATAGAGCTGCAAGAAAGCCAGATGAGTATGCTTCCCCAAACCTTCCTAACACTGGTACTCATTGCACGGTTGTTTGAATCCACCCAAGAAATTAGCACAGCTACGTCTAGCAAGTATGACAGAATCGGCACCCACCGAGAGCGGTAGCGACGATAGTGAGGAAGATGCAGAGCTTCACCATGGCGTCACCGTGCTGAAAATCCGTTGCTCAGGACCTACTGGCAAAGTTTGAGCGTGAGCTACAGCCGCAAGCGCCTGTTTTTATGTGCTAAAGAACAATGAGGTCCAGGGATGTTGACCGACTCTTATCACTACCGTGTTCTTTGCAAGATGGGGCGAACAGTGCTGCTTACAAACTGTGTGCTACTTTGCGTACAACCATGACCGCGATAGCATCATGTTCGGCGTTATCTCCAATCACCTCTTCAGCCATAGGAAGAAAATTCGGTCAGCTGCTTGCTACCGGTAAATTGTTTTCAGGATCGCTTCATTTTACGCCAATTGAGGTCAAGTGCTGAAGGTGCAGCATTCCTACAGTGCACACGAGCACAGCCAGAGCTTGTATATCGAAGACCCACTTGTGTCGAATCACTGTTCTTGCGAGAAACATCGGTGAGTAAATAATGAACATGAAACTCAACTACCCACTTCACGCAAAACATAAGTGATGCGTGCATGCTTGCCAGTTTGGATACTTCGTGCGCATAGTCGATGAAAGTTACTTATGACTGGGGTTTTTTTTTTCTACTTTAAACAATACGTTGATTCGCCTAACGTTGAGCATAGCATGCGTTCCAGTACGCTGTGGCACGAATTAAAAAAAGGCAGGACGAACCCTCGAAAAAAAGGCTTGACTTGGACGTCAAGTCTAATATAAAATTTCCTCTAAAACACCACAGCACATGCGTAAGCAACAACAAGGGCTTATGACGTAGACATATATTAACTAAATCCATATTTCACTAAATCCCATATATTAACTATATATATGGGATTATAGATATGGGATATGGGATGGATTAACAATATATATGATATTAACTATATATATGAGATATATTAACCATATATATAGTACACATGTATTAACTAAATCCCCGCCCCCTCCTGTTTTTCTTTTTTTTCATATAACCGAGCCTTAACACACGCAATACGTGGTGTAATTAGTTTTTTCAGATAGTCAAGATCGTGCAGGATCACTTCACTTTTATATCACTTATTATTTGGCCCAGAAAAGCTCACTGCTAAGGTATTAAAAAATAATGCTCCTTAATTGGTAATTATTATGGCCAAATTCGTCTCCTCAGTTACGAATCTCTGTGAAACTTCGAGCGAATGTTGGTAGGCCTAAAAACAACATTGCTCCCGATTTCTTCTACAAGTGCATGCTTCAAGCTTCAAACGCAGACAATGTGGTGAACGCATATTGTAACCAGTTATATTAATTTTTGGTTGCCTCCGGATAACCATTTTCTTCTGGTCGTTTTCTTCACAAATTTGTGTATTATTTCTTCGCAATAACCTTCAAAGTTTTCTGGCTGCCCGCCCAAGCAGCAATTTGTGCATAGCATGTGTGTAAACAAGTGGCTGAAGATGTGCTGGGGCAAATGCTTGATAACGACCTCATAGCAAGAGCAAAATCTAATAAAGAGTCGGCTTTTATATAGATGCATAAATGCTTCAAAATAGAATCACTCCAGGAGTTCTGCGTGCTGAAAGCTACAGCGTGGTTGTCAAGCGAGTCATGTTGGGAGTATTCCAAATCAACTTTGGAAATTTGCGCTTTGTTAATGTGCACTAAAGCCTAAGAAGACGGGTGTTATCGCATGTCGCCGCCTTTGAAAGGTAGGAACCATGGGCTAGGATTCGAACCAGTGGCCTTGACCTTAGCAGCGAAACGCCATTCCTACTAAGCTACATTACCAGAGCTTTCAGTACGTAACAGTCTAATGAGTTTATTTGTCTTGCGGTTTATAACTGGTGCATTCATTCCACAAAACTCGTTCTCTTCTGGCGGCAGTATGTAGCAAAAAGGCGATAAAGCGATTCTCGTGTAGAACAGTTGTGTTCCGACGCTCAAAAGCTTATCTTACACTCCCTTAAGTGTTCCCTTGAAGCCCTTTATTACTGAAACTTTATACCAGTGCACCATGCTTTTATACAATTTGTTTACAACATTGTAGCCCAACATTGTGCGTTTCGAACATTGTGAACAACATTTTGGTCGTGTAGAGTTTAGGAGTATAGAATTGTGTAAAAACATAAAAGAGACCATTAACTGAGCACACGCAAGAAGTGCAGTAAACACAAAATAGTATGACAAACAGGCGCATAACATGGATAAACTAAACAAGTAACGAGCCAAGGCTTGATAAATGGAAAAGCAGCTGTGCTGAGCTTAACGTGATTCAATTTTGGCTAACACAATTCCTTGTAGCCGGCACTTCTTAACCAAGAAACGATGCCTCATACTTTTTACATGACACCGGAGCATCGGACGACTATGCGATTCGAATACTGTACTCTCGTAGAATATGTGTGATTGTAACCACGTATTTGTTCCTGATTTTCTTCACATTATAGACATGTTGTGCTCTGTTTATGCAGCCATTGTATTTTCTTGTTTGGTAGCACTTTCGTCGTTTATAGTTACACATTTTTCCCCTTCTTCACCTAAAATAAAACTATACTACTTCACGTGTTGCGACGAAAAAATAAGTGCCGCCAATGCATCCCGTGACAATATTCAATGAATGAAGATGAAGCTTATGACTCTGGTGTTTACCATGGTGTTGACCCGGATGGTTCATCAACGTTTTCATGAATTACTGGTTACATCTGGACATAAAATCTTGACTTTTTGTTATTTCTAAATCTCGCCCGTAGGCAAACACAGTACTTTAATAGTGTCAGAAATACACATACAGATTAGCTTCGCACAGAAAGTCTAATATTGCTCGGCTGTAAAGTCCACTGATCCAGTGATCAAAGTCGGGAGGTTGGTCAAGCCTGAGGCCGGTTGCACGGAGATGGCAATACAGCGGAGTTTTCTGTGCAAGTCCGCATGCGTGTGACAATTATATCGATGATCGTGGCGTCGCTAATTCAGCGTGACGTACCATAACAGTTTGCGGTAATTTCGGGCCCAGAGTGTGGTCATGAATGGAATAAAAATAATCCCCGCAAGAAGCATCCGCACCATAACCTCCTTGAATTGAATTGAACCACCAATGAAGTCTGACCCTGCTCTTCGCTTCCGGTGTGATTCCTCCTTCATCTTTAGTGCAGTAGGGGTGAGTGGTGAGGCTAAGTGAAATTCACGGCACACGCGTGCTAAGAGTTCCCGCGTAGAATTGATGGATGAATTTGGCTGGAAAACTTGCCATGACACCGGTACTGTGAAGGTGCCGTCAACGCAACTCTTTGTCGTGTCGTTATCACGTAACCTTAAAGCAGCCGCTACCGATCAACTTGCTTTTCAAGTTGAGGGAAACTTGTTCACACAGTAAAGCATAGTTATGTCTTGTAGTTTTGCATGAATTTCCTTCGCGTATATTTCACAAGTTTAGGCCCATGTCATGCTCACCACCACACCCCACTGACTTCCTTGCTAGCTTAGAGCTGAAATTCAGTCCTCACAGTCTGTTTGCTAATTTTCTTCTTCAGTTTTCGTCTAAAGCAAACGCATTGTGATTTGGAAGCTCATTGCTAAACATTCTATAAAATAACCCTTTCCAGAAGACATGGAAAAGTTTGTCTCGTGAATCTAGCGTCCCAACAAAGCGACATTTCCCTGACCAAGATAGATAAACTAAACCACCTCATCTCAATCAGCGGGTAAGGTACAGATAACACTTCCGCGCGTTACATACTTACTCAATCTGCTCTCATATTCAATAGAGCGGAGTAGCGTGACCTAAAAGATAACGTACACTAACAAGCGCGTGATGTGACCCATTTTCACCTCATATTTGTATTCTACAGTGAATTGCGATAATTATTGGCAAAACCTTCTATTGTATGAGGCTTTTGAGGCTTCTTATGCAAGATCATTCCTACTGATTTTTATATTTGTGTTCAGAAACAACATTCTACTTGTGTTTGTATGCCTTCTATTACATCGCATTGTCGGCTGCGCCTTCCTAGTGAGCTTTCAAAAAGTTTTCCTATACGATTATTGGTTCTCCGCATATTTAGAAAAAAACAAGTTTCCTCACTAACTCCGCTAAGCGTCTAATTAGTATCTGATAAGTTTCATGTGAGACTCCTTCTCACCATAATTCATTACAGTTCAACTTTAATTGAGCAATCAAACACAATGGCGTTCCCAAGCTTTCGTGGTTGTTTTCCACAGATTGGACATTACGGTACCAGCAATTTCCTAACTTTACAATGCGTTCGTTCATTACTAATTATTTTTGCTTAGTTTGTACAGCTCCTCCATCGCGAATCTATGCTATTTTAATTTTTTGTTTCGATTTTCTGTGTATTTTTCGTTAATTTCTTTGCATGTAACCACTTTTTATATATTTATGAGAACTATGAGAACTAACTTACAATACTGCCAGCGAAAGCATGGCGAATGTTGCAAGAGGTAAGTATAATATAACTGTTAACAAAGAAAAGTGGACCGAAAAGATAACTTGCCGCACTATAATTACTTGTTACAGCATCCACTATACATTACTTGGCATAAGTGTCTGTTAGTTCTCATTAATATTGTCTTTAAAAATAAAACCAGCTTTTATCTTCGCACTTCTCTTCAATTTGGTGTATGGAAATTATAGAAATAGAGAAGCCGAGATGATATAACATCAACCTTTCCACAGCCATCCACTTAGATTAGAGCAAAACAGAATACACACAAACACCTTGCCACCATAGCCGACCACGTCCACCATGTCAGGCGAGTGTTTTTGAAGCTGTGTACCACGAATTTAGAGTGGTGACAGTTTCTCCTCTAGCGCTCAGCACTGATCGAGACAGCTACCAATTAGAATCTCACAATAAGAACGGCTTCCAGTTAAATACTTGTATCGTGTAGCTGAAGCGAAAAAGACGTACCCAAAACGCACACACGACGAGCGCACTAACAACGTTCACAGCTCGACACTTTGCAACGTTCATTCAAACACAAGAAAGTACGCTGGATAATAACGCGCGGACTTATATCGGATGAGCGTGACCTAATAAATGTCAATGTTCATACTTTTCTGTGTACTTGAGTAGCGCGCTACAACGCCACATTGGATTTCTTTTTTTTCCTTTTAAGATTGGCAGCGTTTGAGTGACCCCTCCCTGTCTGCTGCCGTGTGGTGGTGTCCAACGCATTGTTTGCCTCGAGTTACTCTGTATGGCTCCTTGAGCTACCGGCGGTAGCATATACCGTAATTCTAAGTTCATCCATTGTTCAACAGTGCGAATTGGTACATAAATAGACCATCGTTGTTAGTGCGCATCTCTAAGGCAGTTGTCAATATGAAGCAAAATCTAGAAACGTTCTTTTAAAACACAGCGATCGAGAAATTTCGTGGGGGATATTGTATACGCTGATGCGCCCCCAAGCTCTGCGCACTTCCACAAGTAAATGCTGTATATAAATTGCTCACCGTTAGCATTGAACAGGACGATTGGTGCAGAACAAAGATGCAAAATCTTGGTACACTCGGTCACAGGTTTCAATACCAAGGGCGTGCTCAGGATTTTTTTTTTCGTCGGAATTGTTTTCGTTTTTGTCTTTTTTTCTACATAGGGTATTTCAAGAAATGGGTGCATTGACTTATTGAAATATTGCAGGAAGGTGGTATCTGCGTGCAACTTGTGGCCTTCCCTTTACCGTGGCAGAGTAGGCATCTGGAGACATGTACAAACAATAATTACAGCATCAACTACAAAAATTGACACAATTAACAATTGCTCTGGTTGAATGGGTGATTTCAAGTCGCTCCTGCGAGTAGTCAATTGTCACTTTCAATTTTCTGAAAGGCGGGCACTGGTGACCACAGCAGGGCGAAGAAATCTGGCTCATTTAGCAGGTGAAACCCGAGGTGACGCACAAATAGCGCACCTACCATTCACTTCTAGGATGCCCTCAATGACGACACTGTTTCCCTGGTCATTCCAAGTACTTGTAGATACCATCATTCCAGATACTTTGTTTCGTGGGAACGCTTTCCTGTCGCATAACCACTTACCGACGCTCACTTATGCTTCTTTCCCGGTGCGAGGCAAGCAATGTCCTCATTCAGGGCACTGTCAAGAGGATGACAGCGCACTGTTTGGTGCGTTGGTTTCGGTTTCGCCCGGTAAACTAACCGCATTCCATTGCCCCACAATGATTACAAGTGGCCGCTTTTCAGAAACTTCAAAGTATCTACTGACTATTCACAGAACGGGCTTCCCTATATGGTGGTTAAAAAATTGTACTGTCGTAATTTTTTAGCGCTGTCGTAATTAGTGTTTGCACACATCTCAAGATGTCTCCTGTCACAGTAAAGGCAAAGTCGCAGGTTGCGCGCAGATATCTTCTTTCTGTGATTTTTAATGATAGTACACACATTCCTTGAAAGGCCTTGTAAATGCATATGCGAGCACGACGGCAACCACACAAAAACGGAAGAGAATGTTTATATGATTTCTGTAACCTCTGATGCTTCCTACATCGATATTTCGGGAAAACTGTCACTTGGTGGTGAGATTAGTGTAGGGGGATAAACATTAGTCAAAAATCACTTTTCCAAACATTAGGCTATACTTTCCAATGACTGCTTCAATTCCTGAGACGATAAAACAATAGATTCGGAATTTACTGCGCGAGAAATTACTTTCAGAAATTACTCTCAGAAATCTAAATAGAGCTCTTTTGTTATTTGATTTAGAAAGAAATTCACAATGCTTTTCATCATACTCTGCTCATGCTTTAGCCATCAAATATTCAGATGTGCCTGAAATCAATTATATAATCTGACCAGTTTTTAGGACACTTCTTGTGTAATAGCCTCTTTCAGGGAGCTTTTTTGCGCCTGAAATCCCGAGTACAGTTATCATTACACCATCGCGACACGGGTTTTTGTTCAACTGAGTTAACCTCGAATTCTCCTTTGCTACGCGACTCCTGTATCACTGAACAAATCCTCAATGTTTTTCACTTTACTGTTGCTTCTGACAGAGAGTCCAGAAAACCTCGCAAGCTTCTTTTAAAAATACTGTAATTTATGCACGTGAGTCTTCCAGAAGGAACAGATATTAGTGGACATACAATGTTAAATATGACTGGAATGTGATCACTATTGGTCGCAGTGTAAACAGTCGACTAAGAAGAGATTCCAAGGCCTGATCCCTAAAAAGTTGGACCACCAGTCACGTCACACTCTTCAAGTCACGTCACACGTGGGGCGTAAGCGCTATCTGGCAGTTATCTTGGAAAACGAAGCGCGCGCAGCGTGCTCGCCCGTCTCGGAGATGATAAGATGTAGAACGCAAGGCGACGGGTAGGTGCCACCACCGTGCCATCTTAGCGAAATCATTAGAAACACTCGCCTTTTCGTGCAAGCGTTGCATCGTCAGCGCAGCGTGATGAGCGCTACGGTCCTTAGAACTACTTATGCATGCCTTTTCTAGTAAAAAGGCACACATACAAACTATTGACGTGTTAATTGTTATAGCGCCTCAGATATGTGCAATTGTTGCCTGAAAATTGCACAAGTATGAACACTGAATTTTGAGCAATATTGATGGGCGCTGATGATGGCGTTGGCAATTTGGGTTTTCGTTAGGTGCCGTTTATACTTTAGAATATCGTCAAGGGTGGATAAATCACCAGAATACGACCACCATGTCTTAGACCGACAATAGGGCTTGTGTGGGCGCAAGAAAGCAGGCTCTTTGTTATTTAAAGCTTTTGAGGGCTTATTGGCCATGTCATCTTCAACTATCGCACAGTTTTGAGGATAAGTTGAAGAATTCGGCGTAGAATAAACAGGTACAAAAAAGAACCAGCAGAACAGAGTGCAAACTATCAACCGCGTTCATTAAAAAGCATACACATATAAAAAACCGCAAATAGTAACATGGTTAAAATCTAAACGGAGACAAACAAAAGGTAACACTGCTATCTATGTTTTCATTTCTCAGTAAAAATGAGTTGATAGTTTGCGCTGTGTTCGTGTGGTTCTTTCTTTAGCCCTATTCTTTTCGCTTATTTCTACAATGATGCCGGAAAACATCGCCTAACAAGCTGCTCTTTTGAAATCGTACGATGCGTCTCATGTTTTGATTGTGATGTCTGGCTAGTATTTCCGTCTTTTCAAAGAACTCAATTCTGCCACACTGAACGAGGTGGACGCAAAAAAACACTTGTCTCTCTTCATCTGCCGTCTAACGTTGAGGCATTTATACAACGCAGTACTCGCAACGTGCCAGGGAATGTTCTCCACTACTTTCGAAAAAAACTGCCGCGTATCTTTTTCATGTGGTTAATCCGAAAGTACACAGCGTCTTAGCAACAGTGCTAGTTCTTACAAAAAGCTGATAACGTTCTCGAGGAGATAAAAAACTACGTCAACACCCCACTTTGCCATTCATATTTACACCATGAAAGTATTGATTTATTTGTGGTGTTTAACCTCCCAAAACCACCATATGATCATGAGAGACGCCGTAGTGGAGGGCTCCGGAAATTTTGACCACCTGGGGTTCTTTAACGTGCACCCGAATCTGAGCACACGGGCCTCGACATTTCCGCCTCCATCGGAAATGCAGCCGCTGCAGCCGGGGTTTGAACCCGCGACCGGCGGGTCAGCAGCCGAGTACCTTAGCCACTAGACCACCGCGGCGGGGCACCATGAAAGTACGTTAGAACAACCGTTTTCCAGCAATCATGTACCAGACGCTTGATGCTCTGAGGACGAGCATTTGACGTACTGCATAGGCTTTCTTACACTAAGACAACACAGTTGTCAGAAGACCTGGCAGCTTTCAGCAGAGTTATTTGCGAACGAAAAGTTCAGTCTATCTAGTGACGCCGATATTAAACCTAGGCACCTTACAATCGTAGAGGGCCACCGCAACACAGGTAAAGCGCATCATTTCAGTACTTTTCTATGCAACTGTGTAATGGCCAATACTTCTTGCTAGGAAGCGCAGCCACCATTTCAAAGAACACACAACACAAGCGCTTAACTTCAACTAAACGTTCATTGCCAACGTCAGAGTTTATAAAGGGAGTGAACAGAGAAAAAGAATAAAAAATGGCATACAACGAAAAGCATACGTGCCAGTCCCGTACATTACTATCCGTTATTGTCTATCACCCCATCCCAAAAACATAGTTCTTTCCGCGTGAGCGAGATAGAGGGTGCACTAACACAATCAAAATCATCGCGTGTCACTTCAACCGCTTCTACTATCAAACGGGCTAACAAATCTCTGTACCGATACAGCACGCACGTGTTATCAAAATAAGGCACACAACCGCACTCCTTACAGTGAATCGCCAAGTGACCATCGGTAACCTTCTGCACTTTATTGTGGTGCTCTTTTAGCCTTTCATTAATGCATCTTTCAGCTGTTCCAACATAAACAAGACCACATGACGAGGGCACTCTGTAAACAACCGACTGCGCACCCTCAACATAATGATTGCGATGCTTAATTTGGCAACCTTTCTCTTCTTTAGAAACAGGACAAGTTTGGGGACATATTCTTGACAGTTTTTCAGGAGCAGACATAACCACTCGGACGCCCACCTTATTACCAATCTTTTTAAGATTGTGTGCCACACTGGATATAGGGGACAACAGCCGTTTTACGCTGCTGCAGGGAAATGTTAATACGCTGCCTATTTTGTTTCTTTAGGTGCCTATGTACCGATTCAGTGACGCTTATAACCATTCGTTGCGGGTAGCCTGCTGCCTTCAGTCGCAAAAACTGTTGCTCAAAGCTCTTCTTCATGAGGTGAAAACAGAACTTCTTCAACGAATTGAAAAGTCACATTCGTGCAACAGACTTATTCACTACTTTGGTATGGGCAGAAGAGAAAGGCAACAATGGCTTTTCGCTCCTGGGCTCATAAAGCGAACAAACGTGGTCATTTTGAAATTGCAACGACAGATCTAGGAACCTGAGCGCATCACCATAGGGCACTTCATGTGTTAGTTTCAGAGGCTGATAAACTGTCTCAAATACTCCAAGTGTCAAAACAGCAACACTTTGAAACTCTTCGGCATCACACTTCAAAAAAACCAAAAAATCGTCCACAAACCTGAAGATCTTTAAAACCTTAGTTCCCGACAACCTCTCATCAATTAATCGATCTAAGTGGGCCATAAAGATATCACTAAGGACGGGTGCAATAGCCGAACCAATACAAATACAATGTTTTGGGATATAGGTGTTCCCATTCCAGTTAACGAATGTGGACGTTAAGTACAAAGCCAGTAAATCCAGAAAACATCTCACTGGCATACCACAAGTGTTCTGAAAGGTCACTGCAGCATACTCAAGTATGCACTGCTCAACAAATTCTAGAAGTATTTCATGAGGTAAAGAATAGTACAAATTTTTAACATTCATGGACATCGCCTTAACGACAGTTTGGGCATTCGATACAAAAAAATCACAATCTGCTCAGAATTCTTGGTGTGAAATGGGTCATTTATTTGAAGGAGATTCAGCTTTTCCTGTAGAAAGAACGCCACAATTTTTTGCCGAGAACCGTGTTCCGAAATAATAACCCGGAATGGCATTCCATCTTTGTGCGTCTTGCAACTAAAAAACATGTCAGGCTGTAGCACAAGTTTTTTGCAGCTGTTCGAACAGATTTGAGTGACACTTTTGGCTTAATATCAAATACCGACTCAATCGCCACTTGCGCTTTCTGAAAAAAAAAAAGAACTACTCGGGAAAACACAGAACCCGCCTTCTTTGTCAGAAGGAATGGCACAAAGCCCCGATTCTTTTAGGTATGTGACCACTTTTTTATGAGCAACACTTGAGGCTTGGGCCTGAACTTTTCAAGCACATCGACACCCTCGGAAATACACCGATCCTTTTCACAATCCGGAGCACAACCAGAAAGTTGTCTCACAAGAGACAGGAGCGTAGGCGCTTCAAGTCTTGGTTCAACAGAGTACTTGGGACCACGTGTTAACGTCTCTTTCACATAATCAGGAAGAACGACGTCATCCGTGGTGTGAATAATGTTGTCCTCAGCAGGTTTCTTCGGTTGGCGCTTGGACCTGAGCTGCGACAGTATTGTCGACCAAAGGCGTTCAGTTTCGCAGATCACAAGGCTCCGCAATTCACGCCATTTTTTCTTCTTAAGGTTAGTTGAGCCGCCTTTCATGTAGATATGATTGCGCAGAATATCTCGGTAGAGGCCTGTCTGCCTGTAACAGTTCGAACGCAGGATTCTCGCAATCCGGTTCCCACGGCTTACAGACGGTTGAAAACCACCACAAAAAGCCAGAACTTCTGGGTGTCTTAGCTTCATCCTTAAGCAAAACGAGAAGGAGCTGGCACGACATGTGACGAGGGCAATGAGGGTTACCAGAAGGGTTGTGTGAAGAGACGTTAATGATGAATAGCCCGCAGAACTAGAAATGTAACTCAATAAACAATTGCATCGGGCCAGTTGGTAAGGATCCATCTTGCTAGGAAGTGCAGCCACTATTTCAAAGAACACACAACACAAGCGCTTAACTTCAACTAAACGTTTATTGCCAACGTGAGAGTTTATAAAGGGAGTGAACAGAGAAAAAGAATAAAAAATGGTAGGCAACAAAAAGCATACGTGCCAGTCCCGTACATTACTATCCGTTATTGTCTATCACCCCATCCCAAAAACATAGTTCTTTCCGCGTGAGCGAGATAGAGGGTGCACTAACACAATCAAAATCATCGCGTGTCACTTCAACCACTTCTACTATCAAACGGGCTAACAAATCTCTGTCCCGATACAGCACGCACGTGTTATCAAAATAAGGCACACAACCGCACTCCTTACAGTGGATCGCCAAGTGACCATCGGTAACCTTCTGCACTTTATTGTGGTGCTCTTTTAGCCTTTCATTAATGCATCTTTCAGCTGTACCAACATAAACAAGACCACATGACAAGGGCACTCTGTAAACAACCGACTGCGCACACTCAACATAATTATTGCGATGCTTAATTTGGCAACCTTTCTTTTCTTTAGAAACAGGACAAGTTTGGGGACATATTCTGGACAGTTTTTCAGGAGCAGACATAACCACTCGGACGCCCACCTTATCACCAATCTTTGTAAGATTGTGTGCCACACTGGATATAGGGGACAACAGCCGTTTTACGCTGCGGCAGGGAAGTGTTAATACGCTGCCTATTTTGTTTCTTTAGGTGCCTATGTAGCGATTCAGCGACGCTTATAACCATTCATTGCGGGTAGCCTGCTGCCTTCAGTCGCAAAATCTGTTGCTCAAAGCTCTTCTTCATGAGGTGAAAACAGGACTTCTTCAACGAAAAAAAAAGGCACATTCGTGCAACAGACCTCTTCACTACTTTGGTATGGGCAGCAGAAATAGTGGCTGCGCTTCCTAGTAAGATGGATCCTTACTAACTGGCTCGATACAATTGTTCATTGAGCACCAATACTGCCGCGCAAATGCCAATGCCAAAAATAGAGCTCTTGAAATTTCATTGCAATACTGGAGCGAGATACATGAACTATTATTGTGATTGGAACAGACGTTTCACCACCCTGAAAGAGGAATAGAGTTAATACGCAGGAGAGAGGATATAGACTAGGTGTTTCGATTGGCTGGATGCGACAAGTCACTTGCAATATTCGTACGGCTCCAGCTAGGTCACAATGCTGTGCGAAATAAAAATACAAAAGCCTTCATTAAACTTTCTCAAAAAATTTGGTTTTAGTTTCTATGTATGAAATTCTCAAAACAATTACGAACGACGCTAGGTGCGCTACAGAACGGCCACCATAAGGCGAGACTTCTTTAGTGTTTGGAACTTCCCACTTATGCCAATAATAGATAGACATGTCAAAGAGAACGTTTCGTTGTTGTCGCCTGCTCTGGTTTTGAACATTTAAATATAACTTCCGTTCGAAAGCACTGATTTTGGTCTCTTCCTTTTTTGCGTTCATCTGAGTATTCATTAAAGGGACCCTGCAACACTTTTTGAGCATGGTTAGAAAACGCTGCCGATCGGTAGAAGAGGCTCCCGGCAACACTCAAGCCAAATTGTATACCGCAGCATGCTACCTCGAATTCGCAATAACTTATCAAATTCACCTAAAAATACATTTCTTTTTTACGACAAATTACACAAGAAGCTCAAAAATCACTCGTAGAAGGCCATCTATGAGCCATTGGCTGATTTGAACATGGCGCGCTCGGTCGTTACAGAAATCGCCGCGGGAGGTCACGACTTCTCCACGCGTGCGCACGCAATCACCATGGTAAAGGCGCGCACTCGAGCAAAAAAAAAAAAAAAGAAAGAAGTACTCAAGGTCACGAATGTGCGTAACGTAGTTTTTTTTTATTTTCCTGCCATTATCTCTCTACTTAGCTTCCAGTGCTTTAGTCGGGACGAGGTAAAAAAGAATGCAATGGCAGCATGCAACAAATCTAACTCCACTCGCACTGGACGGATTATTAAAATTTTTGCGGCGTTAAATTCGTGAGGCCATAAGCTCGTCCAGTGAATTTATTCCATGGTTGTTTGAAAAAGTGTTTCAGGACCTCTTTTAGCTCCAAACGTACTTCATCGCTGCAAAACTCAGACGAAAAATAAACGTCGCAGAGTGCCTTTAGGCTCAAATTGTGATCATAAATCTACTCTAGCCTTCTTTCCATTCATCTTATGCTACTTTCTTACAGCTGTACTTCGATGAAGATTCGGCAGCATAATTACGAGCATTGTCTCTGTCAACCTTCATAACGACAACAGCTAGCGCCCTGCTTCTTAATGGATTCAAGTGCTTTAAATGTACTTCAGTGTCAATCGCGCCCGTTCTTATCGGTTCAGCGCGTTATCTTTGTATATACAGCTGTATCACAGGCATTGTTGAACTTGGCGTTTTAATGTGCGACTTGACACATGGTTCGTGAAAGAATTGGCGTGATATATACGCTTTTCTTTACATGGAATGGACATCGAAACTCGTTATTTGAGGTAAAGGCGTCCCAACATTCACAACGTGGAAACGTAAGCTTCTCAGCAAGGCTCATAGAAGCCTTTCCCCGTAGTTTGGGTGCACACAGGACGGCTCCACCATAGCAAAATAAGTCATCAGAACTGAAATAAGAGCGTGAATCGAAGCTTTATCAATGAGCAGATGTCACAGGTCCCGTTAGTTAGGGAGGTGATCACCGGGACTAATTCCAAGGGCCGAAGTATCGGCCCCCCGAACTGCACCACGAAAGCTTGGATACTCTAGGAGTGGTCCTAACTGGCGTGCCAGCGGATGCCAGCTGTCGCCCAAAGAACGAGTCAGGGCCGTGAGTTGATATACAAAACAAAGTTATATTCTCAGATATGGCAGATCAAACGATACACAAATATGAACGCTCAACAATAGTTGAATATGATATGTCAGCAATCAAACAACGTACTACACACTACGATTAGCTATACTCGAAACAACGGACACAAACAACAATACGCGCTACAGTGCAATCACGTGCATCGAACAACCAAGACACTTAAAAACTAAAGGATCTTTAAGTATCTAGATTCCCCTAGATTCCTGAAATTTCTAATTGTATCGTCGGCGCGATGCACAGCGCGATGCAAAGCCAAGGCTGGGGAAAGAGCGAGACGTTTCGAGGACCGTCCACGACGCGTGACGCAACCAGGCTTCGGAAACTGTCAAGTTCCAGTGATTAATTGTAGGGGGCGAGAAAAATCTACCACGGCGCGTTTCTGCTTCAAACACCCAGAGTGGATCTACTAACCTCTCTCACCACTCGCGTTACTGCACTTTCTTGTAGGGGTGCCCTCGTCGGGGCCAAGTTTTAATTTTAAAATGATGAAATACTACATATTTGCGTACCGCTACACATAAAGAACAACTTCTTCTTCTAGCAACAAAGTTTTTCTTAAACATGTGCGCGTCATCACTTTCTTGTAATAGTTTTTTCTCCAACTGACTCGAGGTCAGAAGCAGCCTATTATCCTCACTTCAAAGTTTGCGGCTGCCAACGGTTGCAACGGCAGGTAACGGCTCGCGGTACGTTCGGCTGTGTCTCGGACTGTTTCGTTTCGCTGTAAATATTTCGAGCCTCTGCCGACCGACACACTCTTTCTCGTTCTGTTTATTTTGACTCGTTCAAATACTTTCGCGAAGGAAATTCAAGTGACTTCCGGGGAACGAAGCGACCGTTAAAGCTTTCATCAGATGAACACCCGTTGCAAGCCCAGGCCGGTGGGGGGAAACCAATTCATTTTTTTTTTTTAAGAATGGTTGCTTGCGGGGCTAGTTGGTTCATTTCAACATATGTAGTTTTTTTTTGCCAATGACTGCGTAGGCGTCACAAGGTGGCGGCGCATTGCAATATTAAATTTTAAAATTGTTTAACGTCTTAATCTGTAACCGGAAAAACGTGCGTTACTTGCGGCGTGGCTTCACGTGGGAACGAGTCGCTGACTCAATAGTTAATTTTGAAATTCTATCACCAGGTAACACCAATCAGGCCATTGCGATACAAGAAGGCAAACAAATCACTGTCGCCTCGTATGTGTCTTCGTCGCTAGCCCATATATTAGTGCAAAAAACCTTGCTAGTTATTAGTTTACTGCAGTCGCGTTTGAGAAACATCACATAATTATTGGTCTGGTTTTGCTATAGTGTGACAAAAAAAAAGCGTCACATATATGAAAAATACTTCTTTTTCTGCCACAGCTTCCTGGTCCATCTGACATGGAATCAGCTGTGTACAATAGACAAGAAGCCAGCTACATAACATGCCTTATGAAGAAGCAGCCCTGAGTGATACACGTGTTATGAGGTACCTACCAATACATATATGTATAAAATACTGCTGTTTACTAGATAACTGACTTTATTTGTTTCATTTGGAATATTTCATGCATTGATTATGCATTGATTTTATGCATCGATATCTGGTGATGTTACTTGTTTTTCCAGACTGCCATGCAACGACAGGATGACTACCCCCGAATGTCCACTCTGCAAGCACATTGAAACATATGAACATCCACTAGAACAGTTCATTTCGAACCTCACACATGCAATGCTGTATTTGTGAAAGTTTTACCACGCATGTCGTGGAGCGGTACTTTAGATTAGCCACAAGCATTGGCTGTCTACCATGGCATGGAATGTACACTTCAACAATGTTGAAACTGTAACACTATTATATTGTGCGGCACTGCTGAGCTCAACAACACAATGATTCCAGCCATAGTGGCCATATTTCGATTGGGGTGAAATGCCAAGACACTTGTGCGCATAAGGGTTTCTTCTATTCGCCTGCACCACATTATTCATTATACAAAGTGCTGCACCACGCTATTCATTTCAGTGGCAAAGCAATCGCATCTTCTGAATAGTGCCATTCATTTCAAAAAGCGCAGGAGAGGTACAGCACCAAAACTAGTTTATGACTTTCCTATACCACCTGCTCTGACGGCGCTGGTTTGGTGCAGCCGCACTCACAGCTTAACAAACAACATAACATTAGACGTAGGTACTGTGCCCACCTCTACAATTGTGGCGTGTTTTGCCAAGATGTTTGCACCTCAATAAATTAAGCGAACAAAAATGAACATTGCACCTTGTCGGCACCCTGTCATTCACTTGTGATGCCGCGCTGCTGAACTCGTGCTGCACAAGTTCTGAACTTCTCGTGCACAGCTGTGAACCAGTTCTGATTGGTGCAGGTGAACTAAACTGACCCTTAAAAGATGGAAGCTTGAAGATATAAAAAATCTGCTAACATAAGGTGTCAGAGCGAATGTTTCGACAAGCAGTCTTGTCTCCTGTGAGGCTACAATGTTATTTGTTTGAACCTCTGAAAGTCAGAATCAATCTAAATTTGCCCACTACTATACGGCTCACGATCACTTCATAGTTGACATGTGAATCGTCAGAAATTAATAATTGCAAAATGAACACCCCTGCAGTGAAGGGCATTAACAGGCTTTTGCGACATTTAGTTGTGCCTTGTAACAGTTTACGAACATCACCCAGAACTCTTTTGTCTTAACTGTCTAGCTCATGCAAGTTTACAAAAAGATGCGCCAAAGCTCGTAAGGTTGCACTCAATTGCTTTAGCTTTGTCACATATGTTCAATGGGCTCCTAAAATAAAAAATCATGAAGGGGATGAGCACTTGCAGCAGAGCTTCCTTAAAGACGTGAATGCCGCCGTGAGGAGCAAGATTGCGTTCATTGCATGTGGTACTGTTTTCTTTTTCGTATAGCAGAGAAACGTCCCAGATTTCTATGAGCACATCTGCTTCTGTTTAAATTGAGTTCCCTATAACTATAGTATCTACCACTACGAAGTGAAATTCTGTACACTACGGTCATGAAAAAATCTAGGCAATCGCACAGGTAGTTGAAACATTCATGATCTTGACTTATCCACAGCCACACTGCAAGATAGTACGTATTTCAAGTCCTAACCTCTAAAAGTAGCAGGGAGAAAACAACTTCAGCTTTCAAGCACAAGTATACTGAAAAAGTAAACACAATATCAAGTATGTAACAAATGTGACCTTTATTGATCCAGCATTCGGACAGATTCACATCATGTACCACCAGTTAATTTCAGGAGTGCTTGCTTGCAAGAAAGTGTTCAAGTTCTGTCGATATGTCTATGCAAAAAAGGCATTGTGCTTAGGGCTGAGCAGACAGTGTACTGTAAGAGCACCAACAAAGATGTACAAACAACAAAATTGTACAATGCATGCCTCAAGCTTATTTTCTTAGAATTAGGCCATTTCGATCTGTAAGCACACACCTCATAAATGTTCCTTTAGCATACATGTTCGCTGCATACTCAGCAGACCGGTCATTGCCTGCGCTGAGAAATTCTTGCTATAGTAACTGTGTAACTTCATCTCTACAGTAAATGTAGCAAGCCTGAAATATTTTGGGCTCATCACCTCAATACATATTACATATCATTATATGAGCTCACGGCTGAAAATTAAAGCTTGTGCCTACCCTGTCGACACGACGTGACATTGCACAATTGTGAAGTACTCAATGTAGCGTTGCAGAGCGAGAAAAATTCAGAAGTACTGTGGGCATTTAGTATACCGATCCTCTTCATGTGTACATTATCATCATTATCAGGTGTTGCTCATGCATCCTCATCGTTGTCACGTAGCATCATCATCTTGGATTGTTAATCGTAGCTGTCGGCTGCCGGTTCCTCGGGCCTAATAAAGGTCTTCCAAACCAAGACTTCATACGTGGTGGAGCGTGCTGTTAGATCCCCCGTCGTCCTCTCGACCACTTTACCCCCTGGAGCTACGTTCAGGACGCCAGCTTGGGCCAGGTGTCCGGAAATATGTCGCACTAAGATGACGTCGGTGCTGCAGCCGTTCCCACTCCGCCACCGCGTGCCGCGCCTTCTCACATCATTAACAGCCTCCAGCGTGAGCCCCATCCCTTCGCTGGTATGCGCGGGAA
The DNA here is from genome assembly GCF_013339725.1 of Rhipicephalus microplus. NCBI lineage: Eukaryota > Metazoa > Arthropoda > Arachnida > Ixodida > Ixodidae > Rhipicephalus > Rhipicephalus microplus. The sequence continues at coordinate 4,487 of NW_023608296.1, read as the reverse complement.
AGATGTGGAGGAATGGCTGGACGATTCCGAACGTGTCTGCGCTGCTAACCAGTGGGATAACACCTACAAACTCGCTCACGTCTCATTCTACCTCACAGGTGGCGCGAAGACGTGGTTCCTCAGCCACTTCATCGACATCCCCGACTGGTCAGCCTTCAAAGATCAGCTTCGCCATGTCTTTGGCACACCGGCTGTTCGTTCGGCTCTCGCAAAGAAAGCTCTCGCGACTCGGAAACGACACATCGGGGAGTCTTATACATCCTACATCGAGGATGTCCTTTCACTTTGCCGCCACGTTGACACCCCAATGTTAGAGTCAGACAAGGTGCGCCAGCTTTTAAGGGCATTGCACCCGTCACATTCAATGCCCTTGCAATCCAGAATCCGGCTACCGTTGCTGACGTTGCGATCACCTGTCAGCGCCTCGAAGAACTTGAGTCTATGCGCCTACAACCTGACAATGACGCGGCCCGTATTACGACGGATCCCAACCTACGAGACAAAATAATGGTGATTATACGCAAAGAATTAGAATCAATGGGATTCACACTACCTTCAGTGTGTCCCATTCAGTCTTCTTCAACGTCATTGCGGGATGTCATCGGGGAAGAGCTCACGTCCACGACCCACATGGCCCACCTGCATCCCACTGTCGCTCCTACTCTCCCATCGTTCTCCCGCGCCATCGCCGCACCACCAGGCACCGTCAGCTCGACGTCGCCGCCACGAATGTACGCGTCGGTTGCTGCCGCACCTCCCACAAGCTTTCCCACAAGCTTTCCCACAAGCTTTCCATCACCACCACCTGAGCCATCATCTGTCCCTCTCACTGCTCTCTCTCCCGATGCAGTTAATGCAAGCTACTACCCTCCTTATCGATCGACTCGCCCTACGTGTTATTATTGCGGCTATCGTAGTCACATTTCACGCTTTTGCCGCAAGCGCCAGCAAGAAGAGTGCCGAGGGTACGACATACGCGAACGGGACTATAACGCAGGAGCCTTGTACCAGATGCCGTCGTTATTCGTCACCACCCCGTCGGTCTCCATCTCCGCCAACATCAGGTGAACTGCGCAGTAGTCATCGATCAACCCGACGCCGTTCACCATCGCCCTACCGTCGCTCCTCTTCTCCTCTTCAGCCTGCTTCCCTCGCTTCTTATCGGCGAACGGAAAACTAAGCGATGCAGTTTTGGAGGACAAACTGCATTCCGACACAGGACTCCAATTCCTCCAGTGCGCCCTTACAATATGATTGTAGTCACAGTTGAGGGAGTGCACGTTGATGCTTTGGTGGACACTGGGGCTGCGTTTTCTATTATTCGTGCTGATTTGTGTACCCGTCTTCGAAAAGTCATGACGCCTTATGATGGACCAACACTGGTTACAGCCCAGGGAACAATGATTCGCCCTTCCGCTCTCGGTACTGTCCTGTGTGCTAATCGACGACATTCTTCATCATATAGAATTCGCTGTGCTATCCACATGCTCCCACGAAGTAATTTTAGGCTGGGACTTTCTTTCCTCTGCTTCCGCGGCTATTTGTTGTGCACAACGTGTCGTCCATCTTACTGACACAGACCACTTGCTCAGTGACGAAACCTACAGGCCACTTACACTCGTCGCTGCTGTAGACATCGAGTTACCACCACACGAACTTCAATTAGTCACAGTTTTGTCCAACGACGTCGACTCTGGTGACATTTTGGTCACTCCAGCGCCCTGTTGCCTTAATAAAGGCATATCTCTCGCATCAGGTGTGCCTCGCTTCAACAATGGATCAGCTGTCCTCGCTGTTACGAACACCACACCAGACAAAATTTTACTGCCGCGGGGCACTACTGTCACCTGCGTTGCCGATCTGAAGCCTGTGTGTGTCGTGCCTCTCACCCCTGCCTCCACTAAAGGTCATCTTGGAGATCATGCTGCTTCCTCGGCCTTTACAGCAGCCACCAACAAAGATTTGACAGACTCGCAGAAGCAGCAGCTGCTTGATTTGTTGCAAAAGCATGCAAACTTCCTTTGACGTTCATTCATCCAGCCTAGGCCAGACAACTGCTACAGCACATCGTATTCAGACCGACGGAACATCCATTGTGAATTGCCGTCCGTACCGCATCTCTCTAGCCGAACGAAAAATCATTGAGGAAAATGTAAACGATATGCTGCGACGGGAGATAATCCGGCCCTCAACCAGTCCTTGGTCGTCTCCCATCGTTATGGTGCGTAAAAAAGACGGTTCCGTACGATTTTGCGTCGATTACCGAGCACTCAATAAGATCACAAGGAAGGACGTATACCCCATGCCACGTATCGACGACGCCCTCGATTCCTTACAAGGTGCTGAATTTTTTTTAAGCCACGACTTGCGATCCGGCTATTGGCGAATCCCCATGCATGAAGATGATAAGGAAAAAACTGCGTTTGCAACCCCGGACAGCCTATACGAATTCGATGCTATGCCGTTTGGTCTATGCAATGCGCCCCCAACTTTTGAGCGCATGGTTGACACCGTGCTGCGTGGCCTGAAATGGAAGACTTGCCTATGTTACCTCGATGACATTGTTGTCTCTTCATCAACGTTTCCTCAAAATCTGCAACGCTTGGACGAGGTCCTGACTTGCCTTGCGTGCGCTGGTCTTCAAATTAACACCAAGAAGTGCCTTCGCCAGCAGATCTATCAAGGTCCTCGGTCATGTTGTGAGCAAGGACGGAATTCGTCCAGACCCTGAGAAAACTGCTGCGGTGCTTCGATTCTCTCGCCCTAACAATTCAAAAGATTTGCGAAGTTTCCTTAATCTCGCCTCTTACTTTCGGCGATTCATACAAAACTTTGCTTCCATAGCCACACCACTTCATAAACTACTTGCTTCAAGTACGCCCTTTCAGTGGTCTCAGGAATGTGAATCGGCTTTCGACAAGTTGAAAAGTGCTCTCACGACCGACTCTGTACTTTGTCATTTTCACAATGATGCACCCACCTTCCTGCATACAGACGCTAGCGGCCACGGTTTAGGAGCCGTTCTACTGCAGCGCGACAACTCTTCACGAGAGCGAGTGGTTGCGTACGCCAGCCGCGTCCTCTCCGCAGCCGAGAGGAACGACACGGACATGATCACCGAGCAGGAGTGCCTCGCCATCGTTTGGTCAGTGCAGAAATTTTGTCCTTATCTGCACGGCCGCCATTTCACCGTTGTGACCGACCACCACGCTTTAGGTTAGCTTTCAACACTCAAGAACTTGTCGGGACGCCTCAGCCGCTGGATTCTACGCCTCCAAGAGTATGATTTTACACCGTATACAAGTGTAGCAAAAAGCATAGTGACGCCGATGCTCTTTCTCGCTGCCCACTTCCAGCGGCTTCGCTCAGATTTTCCGCAATCACTTTGCACAACACACCCTCGGAGTCCACGCACAGTAAAAAATTTTTACACCCAGAAAGGTGTAAATGAGCTTGTCCCGTGGACGACACCCTAAGAGTGTTAATTCAGCACCTTCCAAAAAGGGTGCTTTACCATGCACCCTTAGAATAGGGTGTACATGTAAAAAAACTGTAGGGTGTTACAAAAACACCCTTAAGAAAGGGTGCCTTCGATGTCCATCACTTTTTTAGCACCCTCTGAGGAGGGTGTGAGAAGGGTGCACAAGGGTGTTGAGTGCCCATGGCAGGGGTGGCAGTATTCTTTTAGACTGCACTAATAGATATCAGCATGCACTGATTACACACTACTTGAAGAAAGTGGTCCTGATTATCAATGGTGCACCACCTGTCGAGCTCCATTCATTGCGTCTGGGCAAAAATATAAACGCGTACTATCGTGTATGAACTTGTGCTGGATCTATATATACTTCACAGTATATGCATAATGCACGTTACAGAAAATGAAGCCTTGCTGCCCTTGCATATTGCGTTTATTTATTAGGCAAATAAAACATAAACTTTTCTTCTGCCACACAACTTTCTCACCAGATATACGTTCACGTATACGTACACTACACATGCAACACCTCAAATGTTTATTATATTTATTCAGTTTCACTTCATTGACAATTCTTTGCAACATACAATTACACTGGTTTCAGTTTAGTATACTGCTTCAAGTACATAGAGACTACAAATGAAATATACGCTAATATATCCCTATAGTTCTTTCAAGTATCTACAATCCCAGTGCTTTCCAGTTTATTACTCCTTCATGTACACAATCGGTTAATAGGAATGAAATACAGGCAAATATATACTTATGATTCTTTCAAATATATACAATCACCATGATTTCACTATATACGCCTTCATGTACACAATCGTTCCCAAGAAGTGATGCACACAAAAATATATATGGATAGTGTTTTCAAATGTATACAATCACAGTGGATTAAGCTTTGTATTCCTGGATGTATAACAATTGGTTATGAGAAATGATGTACATGCAAACATATACGGGTTTTCGCACATATAACTTTAGCGAATACTTAAGAAACCAATAA
>NW_023608295.1:0-46587 GCF_013339725.1 Rhipicephalus microplus | reverse complement strand
ATAGTGACATTAACTTTTCCAGCACACTGCCAAATCATGTGCTGCAGTGCGGCCCTTTCCCCGCATGCTTTACATGCGTCCGTCGAATAAAATTGTGGATTACACAGGCGAAGGATCGCCGGGCCGGGTTATCTGTTTGTCTGTAATAACCTCAGATTTACGGCCAGTCTTTCTTGTAATGACGATGAGCTCTCTGGCATTCTAGGAAAAGTGGGGGTCACGGTGAATAACAAGCCCGTTCCTGCACTCACTGGCTTGCTACCGCGGCCGAAGGATGGAGCTAAGAAGCGACCTATGTGGTCTTGTGCGTGAGATCAGAAGTTCAAGCAAGATTAGAAATTAAGCAACGTAAAATAGATAGGCTTGCCTTAGGTGCTCAAGGAATACACCAAATCAGGGAGCACAAGGTGATATGGGATGGACATCATTTGAGGGCAGAGAAGCTAGCAGCAAGATAAAATTTGAGAAGTGATTGAGAGAAATAAGGGAGGAGCGTTAGCTAAGATAGTATGCAGCTATTGTACATGAAGATAGTCGATACAAAATGGAGGAAGCGAACCGGAAAATTGAATGGTAAATACTTAGTAAACAGCAGGGGGCCGAACCAAAAATAATTATTGGTTAGGAAGAAGGTGAAGGAAGCTGAGACCAATATGCGGAGAATTGGCATGATTAAGAAGTCTGCACGAGGGATCTATCGAACTTTTAAGCAGGAAATTGCCAAGGAAACGATCTATTATTATACTCGGGGTAGTTCTCTACTGTTTGAGCGCGGGGAACGATTGCCTCTCAGTCTCCTAGATTGTCGCCGTATGTGTCAGATCGTTGGTGTGGTGTGAAAGAAGTGGAGTGGCGGGAGCGGAGGGCCGCGGCGGCTCGTGCTCGTCGACAGACAGACAGACAGACAGACAGACAGACAGACAGACAGACAGACAGACAGACAGACAGACAGACAGACAGACAGACAGACAGACAGACAGACAGACAGACAGACAGACGGACGGACGGACGGACGGACGGACGGACGGACGGACGGACGGACGGATGGATTGGGGTGGAGACGGCTGTACACTTTAGAACGGGCGGTGGCTAATGCCACCAAAGCGCAATATTTAGTGAACTAAACACTACATTTATTTTTTTTCTTTTAAATAGTGAGGTTGAGGACTCGTACTTTGCTGTGAAGGGTTTAATTTTCACTCGTGCTTTGACTTTAGCCACCAATCAGATAATCTCCTTCTAGTTGATTCTACCCGCTTAACGTCTATTTCGCCCTCCCTGTTCCTAAACCCCAGTGTTTTGAAAAACTCTGCGCCATCATCCTGAACTATAGGGTTAAGCCCTTTGCAGAACATTATCAAGTGTTCGGCAGTGTCCTTTTCCTCTGCACACGCAATGCATACCGTATCTACCCCTTCGTAATTGGCCCGATATGCTTGGTTCGCAAAACTCCCGTCCTGGCCTCAAACAGTACAGAACTACCCCGAGTATAATAATAGATCCTTTCCTTGGCAATTTCCTGCTTAAAAGTTCGATAGATCCCTCGTGCAGACTTCTTAATCATGCCAATTCTCCGCATATTGGTCTCAGCTTCCTTCACCTTCTTCCTAACCAATAATTATTTTTGGTTCGGTCCCCTGCTGTTTTCTAAGTATTTACCGTTCAATTTTCTGGTTCGCTTCCTCCAATTTGTATCGACTATCTTCATGTACAATAGCTGCATACTATCTTAGCTAACGCTCCTCCCTTATTTCTCTCAATCACTTCTCAAATTTTATCTTGCTGCTAGCTTCTCTGCCCTCAAATGATGTCCATCCCATATCACCTTGTGCTCCCTGATTTGGTGTATTCCCGTGAGCACCTAAGGCAAGCCTATCTATTTTACGTTGCTTAATTTCTAATCTTGCTTGAACTTCTGATCTCACGCACAAGACCACATGTGTCGCTTCTTAGCTCCATCCTTCGGCCGCGGTAGCAAGCCAGTGAGCGCAGGAACGGGCTTGATATTCACCGTGACCCCCACTTTTCCTAGAATGCCAGAGAGCTCATCGTCATTACAAGAAAGACTGGCCGTAAATCTGAGGTTATTACAGACAAACACATAACCCGGCCCGGCGATCCTTCGCCTGTGTAATCCACAATTTTATTCGACGGACGCATGTAAAGCATGCGGGGAAAGGGCCGCACTGCAGCACATGATTTGGCAGTGTGCTGGAAAAGTTAATGTCACTATCGCCACTCCCTTCGACACGCATGTTAGGCAGGAACAAACTCCATGGCCAATTGCAGCTGCTACCACTGCGCAAGGGCAGGGGCCGGCCTCCACCGCGGCTTCGGTCACTGTTGCCGATCGGTGGCGTCAGCTACGCTGCCGCTGGGAGGTGGCACTCACCAGCGACGGGCTGGTCGACCAGCCTTGGGCTGTCCGGCAAGCTGAAGATGCCGCCCGGGTCCAAGGACTTCAAGTGGTCACCTGAGGCACCAGCATCATAATCGACGGAGGGTGGGAAGGGACAGGGGTTAACCCCTTTTTCGCCACCTTACCCGGTGAAAACTGCCGCACTTTAAATAAAGTTTAATAATGTACTCCTTCAATACAGCCCAGAAGCTATATCCGAATGCCGCATTCGGCGCTCACGGGTTCAACGCAAATAAATGCGTCCCTTTTTTGTTCCTTTTGTGCAACTAACCCGAATTTAGATTGTAACGCTGTTCAGAGAATTACTAAAGGCGCGCTGACATAATCACAGCTGCGACGCGTAGCGTGACGTGGTTTCGTCGCTTTGAGGGACAATGCTCTTGCGAGCATCACTTAGTCATCATTCTATTCAGCGTAGCCAGCATGTTCACGGAGTGAATGATATGATGACTAAGGACGGACGCATGGACGAACGAATGCACGGGCGGACGGACGAACGGATGGATAGACGGATGCTTTGCCTCACTAATCATTCACTCCGAGCATATGCTGTGATTTTGTTCATTTATTCCTCGCGCACTGAACAGCTTTTCGCTCCTCGTTGAGAATTTCCACTAAACGTACCTCATCTATAGGGAAGACCAGCTGTGGCGAGCACGGCTGGACGGCAGGCGTGCCAGTCTAAAAAGCGAACGCTTCTAAGAAGCAATAAAACCACGTCGTGGCGCAGCTACTATTATATTAAGGGGATGCGAAAATTCTCAAGGCAGCGTTACATTGAAAAACAGTGCTATTTAAATGAGAGCAAGAAGAATTCATTCAATTGAGTCTAAGAAGGTAATCCATAGACGTAGAACGCGGCACTCTTCTGACCTCACTTGCGGATTGAGCTGGCCTTTTCCTTTCCTCTGCGCCGGTGCCTCTTCCCTATTATACAGCCCGCGAACTTCGAAGTATAGTTTCGAGCACATGCGGATCTCCTGCAGAGGCATTGCATTTTTAACTGCTCTAATGTGGGTGGCGTCAACCTACAGCAAAATGAAAACCCCAATTCACAATAAACCCCCCAGCATCGACTTTGCCTCTCGTACATTTTGACCCGACATTTTCAAACGAACACAAGGCCATATAAAAGCGCAAAATAATTTTTTTCTCGCCACATGGAAACTTTACAAACAGTGCAGCAACATTTTCAACCGAAAGAAAGAGCGCCGCGGTGTGGAGAAAAGAGTGGACCACGCCCACCTTTGGAATCACGCGCTCTCCGTGCGATTGTGACGGCTGCAACGAAACCCGTAGCACTAGCCATCACAGAGCCCATGGTTTTCCGCAGCTAGTTTGTCTTTGCAAAACTAGATGGCGACACCACAACGAAGCGCCACGGCCTTCTCGGCAGCGCAGCCGCGATGTGGCGTGTGGTGGACTTTGCCCTGCAGTCTACTGCGAGAAATAATTTTGGTGATAATTCTTTAATAGAAAAGACACCTAATTGTTCTCAGCCGTAAGGCGACACGGCGCAGTGCCTTGGAGGGAAAAAGAAAAAAAGAGAAACGGGTGGTGCGGACTATGCGCTATGCCCGCTTTGCTGGCCTTCAATTCGAGAGTGGCGGCGGCGAACAGGCCAGCCATCGGTGACGGCGAAGAAGTGGGAAGGAGAAGGTTATTAGGTCACGTGTTTAAATGTGGCAGCACTCGTTCGCCGCTGAGGAAAACCGTCTACTGTCCACTGTCGCTCTTTATGAAACAAAACAGGCGAGTGCGTGGTCTGCGCTTTTCGGCGGCTGCGTACAGGTACATGAACAGAGAGCTGAAGAAAGCACGTCCGCTATTGGGCGTGGAATTACCCGTTAAGCAGATAAGTAACTTTTGAAAGGGGAAAACTAAGAAATAGGTGCAGTTCTGTTAAAAGGGGAAAATGAAGAAATAAGTGCAGTTCTGTTACTGCATCTTTCTCAATCGAGGGAACCTCCACAGTTCTGCGCAGGGGATGAGGGTAACAAGGTATTAAAAAAGGATAGGGAGGAATTTTAGTATAAAAATATACAGAGGATCAGTAAGCGAAAGATGCGAATTAACAGCCACATACGGAAGTAAGGAGAAGATATGAAAGGTTAACACGATCGCAGAAGTCCGAGGACGGGGCACAACCATTCGGCACGAAATCAAAGAAAGTAGCGTAATGTAGAAACGCTATGCTACAGCTGTCGATACACTTTGGGACGATCTGGAACAAAGCGTACTTTGTAAACCAAAGCGTATTAGGAGTGCGCGTGATTACGCATGGAACTACAAACAAATCATGCATCTTGACCTTCACTGTTCAGACACCGATATGGACCGTGATATTATGGCAAGCGATCGGAATGAAATGACCCTAGTAACTTTGTATGACACCGAAAATATGCAAACCCTCACGATTCTGGAGCAAACCTTGGCTGAATTCATCCCTGCGTCAATTACCAGCCATTTAACTTGGCACACGAACATCATTCAAAGGTAGAGCGAGCCACTGACATGTATTTTGTGCGACGTAGCGACCACTTGACCTGAGAATAATAGCGTTGCGAAGGCGAATCCCCTGTCGCATGCTTTGATCGAAGCAGACAACAAACGCGAGCAGACGACGGCTTGGCCGACAGGCACAGCTTGTGATTGGTTGTGAAGCAATACCTTCTACATCAGCTCACTCCGTGACGTTGCCAAAACACTTCTTTCATCTGACACGCCTGTCCTGTTCGTCATATCACCCCCCTCACACATAAGAGAAAATTTTGTCAGGCCGTGAAAATAGTGCAAGTACTTTCTGAGAGCTCTTTTATCATGTTATGTGCTGCGCAGTTGTCGAAAACAACATGGCGTCGTAAACAGCATATCGGTCGGTGCGACTTTCAGCAAACGCTTCTCGCACGAGAGTTACTTCAGCGTTTGACCGGATGTGTTGTGATTACAGCAGCTCTTTCGGTGCGTGTAAGCAGTGCGGAAAGCTGTGGCAGTGCAATGGCGTACGGTGAAGCGCAGCGAAGCCTGTGCGTCGGTGTGGTTATCAAGCGGTGATCGGCGTCGATGTATCGACGGCAACTAGCCCTCGAAAAGCCTGCAATGTGTGTTCGTTTGCCGGTAACAGTTCGTTCGCTTGATTTTCCAGTCTCTCAGTTTGGTGCTGTGCGACATTTCGGATTGACAGCGTTTTGTCACGTTACTTGAGTGACCCCAAGTACGTACGGAAACGTATGAACTACGCGCTCGGTTCTTGCTTCGCCCCTAGTTAGCCCGTACGCTTCTATTTACTTGAGAGCAATGTACTGTTCGGAAGTGAAACGATTTTCGTTGTGAACAGTGGTGCTCTGTTGACGTTTCAAGACTTGTGAACAAGCTGTGCTCGTGTGACCGAAAATTGAAAGACAGCGTTGATAACTGTTTTGCCCTGCGAAGTCGTGGTGGGGAAGCTTGGCGCTTTTGTTTGTTAAGTCGTCACTTCTCCTTTTTGTGATAACCATAGTCCTAGCGCTGTGATGTGATCAACCAAAACTGCGAGATGCTACATTCTGTTGTGGATCGTGTTACTTTGGAAGCGCGCCTAGACTGTTCTTCGGTAACAAATTGAGAGTTCTATGTGGCAGCGAGAGCCCGTGAACGTCAAGCTTCCCTCCAGCCCCCCAAAAAAGCAAAGATTTCACCGGTGCCTTGCTTTGGATGAAGTTGTAGGCCAATATCGCCTAACTACAGGTTTTCGAGTTCGTCTCGCCATCGTTTTGCACGGCACTAGAGCCATGACAACAGCCGGTCATGGCCAGTTCTTATACTTTATCAATGGGCGTGCACGCCTGGCCAGCCCTTCATTGCTGTCATTGGCAGCTTCCAGTCTGCAGATGCCCTTTGCCTGTTGGCCGTACTTCGTTCCTTATGACACCGACGGCTACTAAATGCTGCCATCGGTGAGTTCACCTTGCAGAACTAAATTTCACCGGTACTATAATTCACGCAGTTCTATAACGTGTGCAAGTTTTTAAGCCCATCAGATGTAATGTTTCTCTATGGTAAGTTGAAGCATAAAAAATTTACTACTACTGTTATATACATACATATATTATGGAGCAAATACATAATACATTTTTTTTTTTTTTTTTTTTTTTTTTTTTTTTTTTTTTTTTTTTTTTTTTTTTTTGTGTTGATACAAGTGAGCTCTTGTTTGATTACGAGGTTGGGCCTGTTGATTGACCACGTTTGATAGTTGGAAAGTTATTGTGAATTTATTTTTCAGGAGCCAGGTTGCACTTGAAAATTTATGTTATTTTGGAAAATTAGTTCTATAGACGATTACCACTGTGGCAGTACTATACTTCAGTAGGACATATATATTGCGGTACGTAAATTTTACATGAGGCTTCAGTTTATCTCAAAGTGATTATAGCAGATTTTGGTCACTTTAACGAAGTGATAGCTTCCTCAAATAAGTATTAGAAGTGAGTGCTTTTAATGATTGTTTTTAAATATCTCGTTTTTGGCTCTTCACAGATCGCAGAGATTGGTTTGTTAAGTACCTGTGATGCATCGTTTGCACATTCTGGCACATCGATCCTCATCGTTACTTGAAGCACCTGTACAAAAATAGGAAGGACACATTCTCCCTAACCGTGCAAGCCTATGTCACTGCTGCGACTGTTATCATTCAGCGGAAGTGGCGTGGAAGCATGCAAGGCAGCCTCATCTGGAAGGACTGCAATCTGCTTGGGAGCTTCGAGGGCACAAAACTGCCTAACGGCTGGCTGCAAGGTTAGTTTTTCTTTAATACATACGATTACGTGTACACCACTTACTGTGCACAAATTGAAAACCCAAACATGGTTGCTTTCAGTGGAAACCTGTAATATTCTTACACATAATTCTTATTCAACATTTATAGATCTAAATTGCAAGATAATTGAGAATGTTGAAAGCTGAAAGCCTGCAGCTTATGAATGAAACTCCAATAATCTGAGACTCAAAAGCTTGTGCTTTGAAACGAGCACAAATACTTTCATTCCTTATTGAGCTCTCGAGCTTGTGACTCCCTCTGTGGATCAAGTGCTCTGGAAGGAAATAGCAAGTGGCTGAAAATTGCCTGGCTGTTCACAACTTGCAAGGAGAAAGACCTATTGAAGAAGCCTCCGATGACATAGGGCCAGTAACTGCATCTTTTACCTAATGTAGCTTTTTCTCTCTCAGTGCTGATGCTTGTGTTTCAGCCGAACATGTTCACCACGATTGCATAGTGATATATATCTTTCTACAAATTGTACCTGACCTAAGTATGCATTGTTGATCTCTAAAGGTGACGTTCAGTGTGTTTCAAAGCCATGGATTCTCGTTTCTCTGTCTGTGGCTAGCCTATTTCAGCAGCAGAGCGATGCAGCTAGCACACATGCAATCCAAGTCATGGATCGCTCCTTTGGTGTTCTGTGCAGGACACAGCATATATATCCGGAAAGACACTGGTATCAACAATAATGGTGAGTGTTGGTGGCCCCTGTAGGAGCCCGTTGTATTTGTTGCGTATGATTATTTCCCCTGATGAAGTGCATTTTTGAAAGGTTTTCTTCATTTAGAATAATAGATGTCAGTAACAAGCACACTCATAATCCACAAGTTCTTTGTGTCATCTAGACTGCCCATTTGCTCCTATATGCGGTATGGTGAGCTGGCTACGTTAGACAGCCTTAAAGTTATAAACATTGGCGGTTGTGTTGTAATGCAGTCTAACTTGTGTTTCTTAGTGAACTTATTTGTGGTCTACTTCTCGCACCTAGTGTAAAGTCGAAATAAAAGAAACTCTATTGGCTTTTTATGCCTGTCAGAAGTTTCATGCCTTCATCTATAACATTGTGGTTTTTCTCTTGTATCATAATAAATATATTTTCAGCCTTCACTGTTTTTGTGTGTGTGTTGAGGCTTGTCATTGGCTTCTAAAAATACAATATCTGTAATTATGAGCACATAATTGACAACTATACACTCTTGCATGTAGCATGGTTGTAACAATGATCTGTATTTTTCTAAGTTCCAGCAGTAACAAGGGGTTCGGTGCTCCACGGTCATGTACAGTGTATCAAGAACAGAGCAAAGAAGACCAACAAGTATAATGGGACTGCCAGTGACTGTTCTCCTGCTCAAAGTTTACAACAGCAGAAAGAGCACATTGTGATGTCAGGAGCAGCTGCTGCTTAACTTCTTAGCAGTGCATTATTCAGCAGTTCCTTTGATTGCATTCGAAATTATTTAAATTTTGCATGGAAGATACCAAACTATGACACTAATTTAAAGGCTGCTGTAGTGTAAGGGGGCAAATATTTTTCAGCTGAAGTTTTTAACATGTGTGTTAAGTGCCTGCGTGCCTCTACATTTGCATGCCAGAAATCACAGCATCAATGGTCGCCAATGGTAACTGTGTTTGCATTCTTTGTAGTACAAGAAGTAAAGCCATGGATGCAGTAATCATATACTTAGTCGATGTAATCCTTCAGTGTACACTCATTTGTATAGCACCAATGATGCCATGAGTGTATAAGCTCTGGGAAGTGAATCTATGTGGATTATTTTATTTTGAAGGAAGAGGATCATCACTACTCCTAGTATATCTTAACAGTAGATTTTAGTGCTTGGGTATTATCCCACTGCCTGTCCGTCCTTCAACAGTCTACTTATCTACAGTGTAAGTGTAACTTTTTAAATGTATACTTTGCTCGGATAGGTTTGTTCATAATGTAATGCAAGTGACTTATCATCTATGCAGCTCTACTCAGACTAGAAATAAAAGTATTTTTTTATATGTAGCTATAGCATGCATTCACTTGTGTTTTTCTAGGTGCCTGTACAATTGTTTAGCCCTACAAGAGTGCTGGTATACTCTAATATTGAATCTGGCATCTTAAAAGGGTTTGTTAGTGGAAGTAAGAATGTGTTTACAACCAATATTACTATCCTCAGATGAACTGTGAAAACTCTGTGGAAATTTATTTTGTTTTTTTGAACGTTGTGAAGGCAAATGTTGTTATGTTCTTTTATTGTGGTCCCTGTTTCATGCAAATGACAAATAATTACTTTGTAGTGGCATAGTATTAGTTGTTATTTTACACATATGTGCTGAGCAACATCGCAGTTGAGGCCAGCAGCAAGACATACATGCAGTGCACTGGAGCATCACCTCACATAGTGTACAGTCTTTGCCCACCAGTAAACTCAATATTTTTCAAGAAGACTAATAGACAGCTGTATGGGAACTGTGTTGGTGTGCAAACTTTGACGTCTTTTTGAGGAGTGTTTTTCATCATTTTTGTCCAAGTGAAGTAGCTACCCAAGGCCACAACTGGTGGGAATGTGGTGGTTTCCTCTCTCCAAAAGCACGCCCCGCCGTGGTGGTCTAGTGGCTAAGGTACTCGGCTGCTGACCCGCAGGTCGTGGGTTCGAAGCCCGGCTGCGGCGGCTGCATTTCCGATGGAGGCGGAAATGTTGTAGGCCCGTGTGTTCAGATTTGGGTGCACGTTAAAGAACCCCAGGCGGTCGAAATTTCCGGAGCCCTCCACTACGGCGTCTCTCATAATCATATGGTGGTTTTGGGACGTTAAACCCCACATATCAATCAATCATCTCTCTCCAAAAGCACTCCTACCAGCTGCCTCAATGTTAGCATGGGGTGAATTCACGAACTGGAAAAATAATTGGTCTTTGTTTTCTTGGCCGAAAGAGTCACTTCCACCGTTGAGCCACCACGACGCGCCAGAATAGAAACTTTTAGCTAAATAAAGTTGATTCTACTTTTGAGAAGTGTTTTGGAGAAACGAAATGGCACTATAGCTGTCAATATAAAGACTGTTTGCACCAAGGAGCTTAGTAGCTTATAATTGTATTATTCATGTATTGTATAGAATTTACTCGCGCTGTGCCAACTTTCAGCACAAGTGTCCTAACATGCTTTCTTAGTGGGTTGTGAGTGAGCCAAGCTATGTAAATAAACAGAGTGATATTGCAGACATGTACAAAATATTGATGCACAGCCCTTTTCTTTAGTATGACATTGTCAAGGGCTTTATTCTTGTGTTTTTTATAAAAACTGCTTGTCACTAGGCAGCAGCGGAAAACTATGCATCAAGCTTTTGCGAGATGGTTCGAGAAACACCGTGTTCAGACATAACAGTGCCGGTGGACTTCTCTCGTAAGTTACTTTCTGTAGTATATTCAAACTGAGTGTATTAGAATTGTTGTTTTATAGCCATTCATTTTATTATTTACACCTTAGTGTATGTATGGGTGTTCATATGTATATGTGTGTGTGCGTGTATGTATGTATGTATGTATGTATGTATGTATGTATGTATGTATGTATGTATGTATGTATGTATGTATGTATGCATGTATGCATGTATGCATGTATACATGTATGCATGTATGCGTGTATGCGTGTATGCGTGCATGCATGCAAGCATGCATGTATGTATGTTTTAAATGAGAATCCGTTTATCTTTGGTGAGTAAGTTTGGTAATGATTTGGCTGAATGTGTTTCTAGTTATTTCTCTGTTGAGCCATTATACATTTCAAGTTGTTTTGTACTGCATAAAAATAAATGTAACCTTACACAGAATATGTGTGTTCAAAGAAGTTGTTTCATTTACCAACCTACAGTCATGGGCAAGAAATTGGGTAAAATGGAACGAAGCTGCGAAGATTAGTTTCGAGCATAGCTACTCTACATGGCATATCTCGTACACATTGCGTTGGTTGAATATGTCGATTTCAACCTTTCAATTTTATTTAGAATAAGCAAGCTATCGCCCGTGGTTGTATATGTGTGTGATATTTATCCATACTGGGATACCGGTTCGCAATTACAATTAAGGTCACAAACCTAGTCAAGCTGAATACACGAGCTTTGTCCATGCACCTTTCATCTGCACTGGAACTGTTGTTAATAAAAAATAAACTTCAGTTTAGAAATTTATTCTAGTAACCAAAAGCAGGGTATCTCTTTATCACAGAAATCGAATCGTCATTGTTCTGTTCCATTCTGGACAATAGGGCAGCCTCTCAGCAGAACTCGATTAACTGCTATAGTTCATTTTAACCATTGACAGCGACATTACAATGAAGCGTGCAGCATGACAAATGGCGGGAGAGAAGACACAAACTAATCACTCTGTTTGCATCAGCTCTAACTGTCCGTGCTCTTTGGTCTTGCTGCATGTGCTGATGCCCACCAAATTAGCATGAAAGCGTGTCCCTACAAAGGCAGTCAACTTGGCTGCAAGCAGTTAGCTCACTGCATGTGTAGATTTTCTTCAAAACACCGTGAAGACTGATTGCTGGTCGAATATCCAAACACGTCAAAAGTAATATACCAGGTATAATATTGGTATTTCAGTACTGGACACTTTTGCGATAAGAGAGGATAGAGGAGAAAATTATGAACCCTGAATTAAATAATTTTTGAAGGAGCACAGTATAGCGCTTTTGGAACAAAAGGGGAGTGAAAGAAGCAAGTGCGAAAGCCTACTTCTCAAAAAATTAGTACCCGCCACCACGCATATAGTCAGGCCGGGCAACCTCTTGAAAAAAAAAAGTGCTCAGTGATTCTGCGAATCGAACCAAGTACCTCCTAGATTGTAGTTGAGCGCTGTAACCGCTCGTCCACTGCAGCAGTGCTTGCGTTCGCCCTATTGCTGATATATTGTCATTTCTTCGAATGAAGCCAAATGCAAAAACGTCCGGTGAAACTTTGTCAAAAATAAAATAGAATGCGTTTGCCCAAGGTTACTAGAAGATAGAAACCGCCACGTGTGAATGTAAAACCGTGCGCTATTTATTCTTGTACATTACTATCATGACGTTGGGATAGCCGGCTATAACGTAGGCTACCTTCTCATAGTTTGCCAAATATAAATAAGAAAATAAAAATATATATCGGCCTGTGACAACGCTAATCAACTATTATAAGTTCACTGTCACTAGTGTCACTTTCACTAGATGAATGCTCAGTTTGCTTCCATTATCGTTATTTAGGAAAGTTTTGGCTCAATAACTCATCTCTCCTAATTAGCATTGATTCTCACATCTAAGGAATGTCACACTTCATCTCACTTTCTTAGTGGCTGTAACTCTCATATAACGCGTACTCCACTTTTTTATGCTCTCCGAGCATCTGACGCTGCTTTTCGGAGACTTTCCCTGACGTCTGCTGGGCCAGAAAACTGTCTTTATTATCTATCAATTTCAAGCTTTCGCGAAGCCGAAACGAGAGTCTCTCTCTCTTTTCATTCTTTTCGCACGTGTGATAACGTCTCTCGACCTCAAGACTCGTATACACATCCCTTGCTTTGTTTGCGCACTCAAACAACGCTGGACGAAATATTTGCACCGTGTTTTGTGAAAAGCATTAGCACTGAGACACCTCCCGACGAGTCTCCCTCATTTTACGTAGACATATACCTAAGCGTACGCGTATGCACGTTCTCGCATTCCGACTTTATAAACATGCTGCGGTGCATGGAACCAGCGAAATCGCGCTCACAATTTCATTTGATTACTGCTGCTATCTATTTCCGCACAATTCGTCTCCAGGCACCAAAGTCGCTCACGTGTCTTGTAATAAGAATATTGTAACAAAGGCTACCTTTGACTATAGGTACAAAACACTCTTACGTTCACCACTATACCGTGCTAGATTGCACGGAATTAGTTAAGTATAGCAGCGCAGCTTCAATGAAATGTAAGGTAACTGGTCGCGTTAAATAGGGGAAGGCATTCGAGGCACATTTTAAAACATTGCATGCATCGATTTATGTGTGGTTTCATTTATGTGGTGCACCTGGAGTGTTGTTCACTTGTACTTGGCGAGATAGTGCATGGATTGCTCGGTGGCTTAAAGCTATCGAGCGATTACTTTTTTTAGCTACAGTCGTTGATTAAAGGCGAGTGCTTGGCTTTGCACAGCCCACCAAAACGTCTATTACGACGTACGCGGCATTCCGTAAGCGCTGTAGCAGACGCTCGCGGAACTGAAACTTAGATGCAGCAAATCATTGGCTATCAACGTATACTCTCGTTGCTAGATGCTTTGCGTGCTACCTTGATATTATCGGCACACGCTTCTTTCTTTCCTTGTCGTTTCATCGGCTATCGTGTGTCCTCCTTGCCCTCTTAAGTGCCGAATAAGTTAAATTCATACCCGCGCTATAGTAATCCCTCCAGATAAGAGAATATTTGGCTAATAAAATGCGTAGCCAAAGAGAAAGCTTTGTGAATTCGGCCCCAGGTCTTTTGATGACGATAAGGATTATGAAGTTGTGTCGCCAACCCTTCCTACAGGACATATTGTTTTAAATACGGTTTTTCTGCACGCTGACGTACGAGCCCGACCTTATCGAGTGGAAGATTTCCATGACACCTTGGCCAGCCTGCAACTGCTCCCCGAAGTGGTTGCTTTGGGGGCATATAGGATGAGCCACGCGTGGGCGGTAACGTTCAAGAACATGGACGCTGTCAAGACGATTCTATCGCAAGGCGATGTCAAGGTGAAAAATTGTCGCTGTCTTGTCATTGATCCGCCAAACCAGGATGTGCGTATGAAAGTGCACTGGCTGCTGCACAATGCTCTCGATGAGGATGTGCGACGCGCTTTCGTGCCGTACGGCCAAGTGGTTGACGTCAACAGAGAGCGGTGATGTGTAAGCGGCATCAGTGAAAAAGGCTCCACTACCCATATTCTGACACTTTGGTTGAAAGTGGGCGTCAAAATTGAAGACCTGCCTCACTAAGTGAACGTAAGCGGTGAGCAAGCTTTGGTGGTTGTTCCAGGCAGAGCGCCAGTATGCTTACGCTGTCGAGCAAAGGGGCTCATACGGCGAGATTGCCGTGTGCCAAGCTGTGGTGCCTGCCGAAGATTTGCCCACGAGGAGAACGACTGCACGTTGTCTTATGCCAGCGTCACCGGACCTCCGAGTGGCAACGACCACGCAGAGCTCTTAATGGACGAAGATGAAACTGAAGAGGCAGCGAGCGCGACTGCGAGGAAGAAACAGGTGACCCCAGAATTGGTGAAACTGAGCAGGCCTAGTAGGATGGACAATGAAAAGGTTGAGAACAAGGCATCCCAACCAGAGCCAGAGAAACCGATTACGACAGACAAGCCATAACAGCACCTGCCGACTGTAAAGGCTCCCAGCGACGCAGACACACTGCAAGACGACATGGAAATCATCGACAGCGCAGGCAGTGTACTAGCTGGAAAGCGACCAAGAGACATTGTTGGTGAAGACTTCACTACCTCCGGAGACGTTGGTCGAGAAGAACCACCTGCAAAAACTACAGGAATGAGGCGACCAACGTTGAAGCCACGGCCGAACTTGCAGACTAATCTACGGGCGGAGGCCAGACAGCTTTCGCAAAAGCTTCCTGGGACTTGAGTTTTTTGTGCCTTTTTCCGGATGGAAAGTAACCCGTAAGTGAGCGGAGTTTACACACACCATGCCTCTGTAAAACCTGGACCGATCGCCGCAAAATTTTCAGTAATACTAAAGCCGTTTTTTAGAAACGTTCACCTAAAGTAAACACTGTGTATTGTACTCCCACCCAAACAAAAATCATGGCTTTCAATATAGAATCAGCCTTACGCGTCGCAACTTTTAACGTTAGAGGTTTACGCTCGAAGAGGCGACAGTATCAGTTACGTCGTTTGTTTCTTGAAAATAACGTTGATATCGCCGCTGTGCAGGAAACAAAAATTGAATCTGAAGAGCAGATGGACACCATATTTTTGAACTTCCGCTCCAGATACAATGTATGTGTCAGTCATTGTGCAGGTACTTCAGGCGGATGTCTTCTATTTATAAGGAACACAATTGGCATTGTCGAAAAAAGTGCACACAGTGATAATGAAGAGCGAATAATTGCATGTGATTTTCTTCTTTCTGGCATTAGTTGGCGCGTTGTGTGCGTATATGCGCCAAATAGACAGCAAGATAGCAAAATATTCTTTGAAAGTCTTGATACGTATCTATCATGCGAGAAGGCAGTTATACTTCTAGGCGATTTCAACTGTGTGTAATGCCGAAGACAGGGCGTGTAAAACCCTTGTACGTGACTATAGTGCCTTGGTATTGGATTCAATGGCGCGTGAGCGAAACTTGGCAGATGTGGGATATTTACTGGCACAGGGTACTCACTATACGCATTACCAGCTCAACAGTCAAGCAAGACCTGACAGAGCATACGTGTCTACGTCCCTGCTTCCTATGTGCCAGGGCTACGCAGTGAAGAATGTTTCATTTAGTGACCATAGTCTAGTAATGTTCACCTATAATAAAAAAGAAAAGCCCAAATTCAATTGGGGGCTCTGGAAGGTAAATAAAAGCTTCTTGAGGATGAGAAGTTTGTAGAAAACGCTGAAAAGGAATTAAAAGAAAAGACGAAAGGTAACGCAAGTAGTTCAATGTACACATGGGAGTGCCTCAAGGAAAAAGTAAATATAGAAGCAATTGGAAGGTCAGTTTCAATAAAACGCACTAACCTGAAAAAAGAAGGACAACTGCAATGCGAGCTTGATTTTTTTGTTATGTCAAGAATGTGCGCAACCAGGAGTGCGCAGTAAAGAAATAAGAAGAGTGAAACAAGAATTAGAAGCCGTAGATACGGAAAGGTACAGAGGAGTGGTGGTACGCGCACGCGCAGAAAGATTATGGTGTGGCGAGGTTCCCACAAAATGTGCCGTCACAGATGAAAAGAGCTACGCAACAAGAAACGAGATAAGCGCAATAGAATACAAAAAGGAAGTCACCACAGATAAAACCGAGATTGAGCACGCGCTTGTGGAATATTTCCAAGAGCTGTTGGGGTCGTCAGAGCGGACACGAGTACGTATAGTCGGCGTTTCTTGTCACTTATGCCGAAGCTTGAGGATGACGTGAAAGCGAGATTAGAAGCACCCATCTCGGTCAGAGAAATCGAAATCACCATTGAAAAAATAAAAACGGTAAAACACCCGGTTCAGATGGACTAGGTGTAGCTTCTCTAAGAAATTTAAAAATCTTGTGGCAGAAGCTTAGTGGAAAGCGTTAGATGAGGCGTACGAAAGGAAAGAGTTACCAATATCTTTTCGGAGAACAGACATCGTGTTAATCTGAAAAACTGAAGATCCCGGGAAACAGCCGTCCGTCACATCCTACAGACCCATAACCCTAGCGAATGTTGACTACAAAGTATTCATGGTTGTTTTAGCCAGGCGAATCCAAACAGTGATTACAGAAATAGTCGGACTACATCAGACTTGTGGCATAACAGGCAGAACAATTATGACGAACATTCATATTGCCCGAAATATGGTAGAATGCTGCGATGAGTTTGACTGTAAAGTAGCTAGGCTACAAATCGTTCTTGAGAAGGCATTTGATCGCGTGAACCATGATATACTTTTCAGCATTCTTGACTATGTCAATATAGGGTCTGTGGTGTTGGAAGTGGTCCGAATGGCGTACACGGGGTGCACTACGAGAATTGTAATGAACAAACAGCTTAGTGATAATATACAAGTCCTATGGAGTGTAAAACAAGGATGCCCTGCATCGGCACTGCTTTCTGCTATCTATTTAGAACCTCTATGCCAGAAAGTGATACAGAATGATCAGATGCGGGGGTTTCATTTGATGTCTGCAGAGGTCAAAATACTTAGTTACGCCGACGATATTGCTGTGTTCTGCGAAGATCGGGAGAGTATCAGAGAAGCACTAAACGATGTGAAATTCTTCTGTGATTGTACTGGTAGTAGAGTCAACTGGAGTAAATGTCTTAGAATATGGCACGGAAATTGGCAGAGCACACCATCAATATTTCAAAGCATTACATGGAAGGTTATACCTGACAAGTACTTAGGGGTACCTCTCCAACACTACAGAGACACAACAGAATATTGGAAACAAGAGACAGAGCAACAAAGAGACAAGACAAAAACGTGGGGTGGGCGTGATTTCTCAATGTTTACGAGGTCAACAGTGAGTAACATACTTTTTATTTCACGAGAATGGTATGTTTTACAAGTGCTATTCATGTCACGTGTTGCTGTACAAAAGCTACACAGAGTGATCGCAGTGTTTATCTGGGCGTCCACGTGGGAAAGGACAAGCCGAACAAATCTGTTCCGTTCTGCGAAAAGTGGGGGGCTTGGTCTTGTACACTTCTTCCTGAGGCAGATAGTATTTAGGTTTGTTTTTTTACGAGATCAAAATGATCGTTTTTTGAGAACGTTTATACATGTGTGGCTGTCCCATTTTTTGCCTGATTTTATTGTAACCACAGTCAATGGGGTGACAAAAAGACCTAAGGAGTACATGAAAGAAGTAATTGCTGCTTTGGAAATATTGAGAGTGCGATTTTCGATGGAGTATCTCTCTGGGGTTTCGCGAAAAAGACTGTACAAGGACCTTGTAGAAACCATGTTGCCAGTGCCTCTGTATAGAACATTGTACCCTAATGGGCCCGGGGATGACGTCTTGAAAAGAGCGAAGAAGATGCCAATTAGACCATCAATGAAGACATTCTTTTTCAAACAGTCAGCGGCACACTCCCTACCAATCCATGGCTTCGAGAAAAAGGAATATTCGTCCCGTCAGTTGATTGCATTATCTGCAGAAAACTTGAGACAGTTGACGACATCTTTCTAGACTGTACTGGTGCAGTCTTTCTCTGGGACATCCTTCAAAGAACCCTAAAGAAAGATCTGCCAGTTACGCAGTATGGCATTCGTTTTTTGCCAGTCATAAATGTAGGCGGTGTGCCCTACGATATGTTCATGGTATTGGTTCTTCACAGTGTGTGGCGAACACGGATGGCAGTGCAAAACGTAGACATGAATCCCCGGCCCGCTCGAGAGTACTTCATAGAAAGTGTACAGTATTTGATGACTGCATACGAGGCACAAGATAAGCCAGAGTGGTTGCCATGTTTAGATAAGTTGGTAGGCATAAAGCGTCTCCCCTTTTAACCCCCATGTGCTGGAAGATGTGACAGCACTTTTACACGTGACTCTGCACTGTATTCTTATATTGATTTGTACTGTTTGCGAAGCAGGCAATAAAGAAAAAAAAGCTGTGGTAGCTCAGTGGTTAGAGCATCGAACGCGTTATTCGAAGGTCGTAGGTTCGATTCCTGCTCACGGCTGGTTATTTTTCCATCCACTTTTCTTTTTTGATAATTACATTCCATTGGTTCTAATAACTTCCCCTGTACATTACTTGGCATTACTGTCTGTTAGATCTCATTAATATTGCGTTAAAACACGGAAAAACGAGCCCTTAGGTATACACTTCTTTCCCTTATTTTATATATATATATATATATATATATATATATATATATATATATATATATATATATATATATATATATGTGGGAGTAATAATTCAATGGGCCAGTTAGTCTTCGTGAAGGTATGGGATATGGCACAACGGGAGCGTTGTCAACAAGGATAAATATATTTATTTCCCAACAGTTTCGGGAGGGGACCTCCCTTCATCAGGGGATGAGTTATACTGACATGAACTTCCTTGCTGCCGCGTCCCTCTCGCCTTGAAAGATGTTTGCGAGAGTGACGGAGAACTAAAAAAGAGAGAAAGAAACAAAACAAGAAAGAAAAGAAAAAAGACGAAAAGAGAACAAGAAAAAAGAAAAAGAAAAAAGGAAGAAAGTAGAAAAGAGGAAGAACCACTGTCAACACTGAGAACGAAACCAAATGTCCGTGACACACGCCGAGAACTGACCAGCACGGGATAATAACCGGATGTGGACGTTTACGGACATTTGGTTTCGTTATTAGTTTTGACAGTGGTTGTTCCTCTTTTCTACTTTCTCTCTTTTTTTCTAGTTTTTTTTTCTTTTTGTCCTTTTTCTTCTCATTTTTTGCCTTCTTTCTTTTTTTAGTTCTCCCTCACTCTCGCAAAAATCTTTCAAGGCGAGAGGAACGCGGCAGCAACGTAGTTTGGAAGTTCATGGTAGTATAACTCATCCCCTGATGAAGGTAGGGCCCCTCCCGAAACTGTTAGGAAATATCTTTATCCTTGTTGACAACGCTTCCGATGTGCCATATCTCATACCCTATATATATATATATATATATATATATATATATATATATATATATATATATATATATATATATATATATTTATATATATATATATATATATATATATATATTTATATATATATATATATATAGGTAATTTAGATATGATCACCTGTGTAGTGGGGAACAGGATGGTGGCAGAAAAAGAGGACGTTCGGTTGATGGCAAGAGCTCGCTGGTGCGCATTCACTGCTCTATACCGTCTAGTCGACTGTGACGTCGGCTCTGAATAAACCACTCTCGTAGACATAACAGAGTGGTGGAGCTGCTGGGTACGGCACGTCGACGTACCACGGAGCCACAGCTGTTCGGAGTTCGCCGGTCTACCACCGACAACAGCCGTCATGGCCGAGAGCGAAGGTCGGGAATCAACTCCTTCGACTTCGTGCAAGTCTACGCTGGCTACAGCTCGGCATAACAACATGGAACCCCGCTCGTTCGCGAGAATGGCAGGAGAAGATGTGGACGCGTGGCTAACGAACTACAAAAGGGTGAGCCGGTACAACCACTGGAACTCTATCGATCAGCTGGATAACGTAGCCCTCTTTCTCACGGACACTGCCCTGATCTGGTATGAAAACTACCAAGAGTCCTTGACAACGTGAGTTGTTTTTTCTCAAGAACTGAAGAAGCGTTTTGGTGACTCTGACTCAAAGAAGAAAAGCGCGGAGCGGACTCTGGCTGGAAGAGCTCAGACTTCTGGAGAAACGTGCACTGCTTATATAGAGAACGTTATTAAGCTTTGCAAGATTATAAACCCGCAGATGTCTGAAGAAGAAAGGGGCGGACAACTCTTGAAAGGCATAGCGGAAAACAATTTTATAATAGGCAGGGATGACCTCACCTCTGTCTCCGACAACCAACAGCCCTGCCGCACGTTTGAAGAACTGAAGACTTGTCAAATTGCCCGGAAATTCGGTAGACTGGCAAATGTGACAAGGGTCGCCAGGCGTCGACGTGAGCCTGCCGATCGACCTTGCCGCTACCATTCGGGCAATAGGGCGTGAAGAGCTGCAGCGACAAGGTGGTGGGGTTGACAAAACTATTCCTCATCCACCTACCAATCCACCCTACTTCATGGCAGCGCCTTTAGCTCCTTTGCCACCATCTGTATGGGTGAAAGACGTCAGCGAAACTGGAACTCCGTGGCCACGTCGTGACTCATTCGCAGCGGACCAGCGCTATGGCCAACGCCTTCGTCACGGCCCCGCCACACAGAGGTAGGCAGCCCCCGCTCAGCAAGGTCGTCACCAACCCTTCACAACTGAGTGGTCTCAGCATTGGTTTGGCGGGCGTCCTCTACCAGTCTGCTACAACTCTGGTTTCGAAGGCCACATTACCAGGTATTGCAACTACCGGCAGCCACCAAGGTACGACCGATCACCGAGGTATAACCGTTCCAGCGTTACCCGAGCCCCGACATTTCCGGGAAGCGCGTCTTACGAAATCTCAGAACCACAACGAAACCAATCTTCGGCCTCTGACCGCAGTGTGCCACCACCGCCTGCCCCTCGCGCCAACCGATCACCGTCTCCTCGGCGCCGCCACTCCACGCCTCCTACGAAAAACTAGCGGGCGCGACCGTTAGAGGTGAGATCGCCGGACAGTCTCCAATTTCAACAGATATACCTCCGTTAGCTTCCGTGTTTAGAAATAAGGTTCGATTGCTTATCGATGGTGTACCAACAATGGAGTTGGTGGACACAGGCGCAACCGTGTCAGTGATGAGTTTAGATTTCACCCGCCTCCTTGGACGAAAAGTTATGTTTCGTTGGGACTGCCCTGATACGTTTCATGGAGTGAGCGGAGAGGTGTTACAACCTGTTTGTGTATGCACTGTGACTGTTAGTTTGGCATGCCAGAACTTTGTTGCAGAGTTTGCTCTTCTCCCTCATGCTACGCATGACGTTATTCTGGGACTCAATTTCTTGAAGGTATGTGGTGCCACTGTCAATTGTCGCACAGGACAAATTACAGTAGATACCAATATCCAAATGCGTTTATAGAAAACTCGCTCTCTCAGGAAAGTGTTCTTTGCGTGTACGATGACACTACTGTGCCGCCATTGTCTGTGAAATGTGTCCCTGTTGTCTGTTCACCTGCAAGCGAAAAAACATTTGACGCAACTGTGGAGCCTGTGCATCTCAGTTGCATAAAGAAGACAGTTTTAATACCCTACTGCACGCTATCGGTTCCGCAAGGGCATACCGGTTTATGGGTGATAAACTGCTCTGACGAACCAACAGTGCTGCTGGAGGGTCTGAATCTTGCAGAGATTGGTGAATACCATGTATTCTCGCTTGCCATCCTTGAAGGAAGCAGCGATTGCTCGGATAAGACCCATTGCGATAATCTTAACGCCAGGGACACCACTAGTATGGTTATGATTAACAAGTCACTCAGCACAAAGGAACGTAATGAACTGGCGACTATTCTGCGCAAACATGCCGGTGTTTTCGATTTCGCTCAGCACGATCCACCGTCATTTCCTGCTACTCGTATAAAGCACCAAATTCACACGACATCCCACAGACCTCTCCGACAGAAACCACATCGTGTTTCGCCTTCGAAACGAGCAGTGATCAATGAACAAGTCTGCGAGATGCTCAAGAAAAATGGAATTCAAGAATCATGTAGTCCGTGGGCCGCTCCAGTGATTCTAGTGAGAAGAAGAAGGGGACATGGCGATTTTGTGTTGAGTACCGCCGTCTCAACGCCATCACTAAAAAAGACGTATACATACTCCCACGGATTGATGATGCTATCGAATGTCTATCATTCGATAGCCTCTTACTTTTCGTCTGTGGAATTGAGGTCAGGCTACTGGCGGATTTGAATGCACGAGGAACACAAGGAAAAAACGGCATTTGTTACAACGGATGGACTATTTGAATTTAATGTGATGACATTTGGACTCTGCAACGCGCCTGCAACTTTTGAGCGATTTATGAACAACATTTTGCATGGATTGAAGTGGGAAGTGTGTATGTGTTACTTGGACGACGTTGTAATTTTTGGGCGCACGTTTTGTGAGCGCAACATTCGCCTCGGCCTCGTGCTGGACTGCCTAAGCAAAGCTCGCTTGATGCTCAACTCAAAGAAATGTCGTTTTGGAGAGCGCCAAACACTCGTCCTTGGACACTTAGTATACAAAGAAGGTATACGACCAGATCCGGCCAAGACGGCCGCAGTGGAAACATTTAAGCAACCTCACTCGGTAAAAGAACTGCGCAGCTTTTTGGGGCTTTGTTCATACTTTCGCCGATTCTTTCCTGGCTTCGCCAATATCGCATACCCGCTCACGTGTCTGCTTCAGAAAGGTGCGCAGATTGACTGGACCCCTGAATGTGAGTCTGCTTTTTTCGGAGTTGAAGTTTCTTTTGACGTCTCATCCGATTCTTCGGCACTTCAATCCTCTGGCTCCCACTGAGCTTCACAAAGACGCCAGCGGTATTGGTGTAGGTGCTGTCCTGGTTCAACGCTTGGATAACCAAGAACACGTCGTAGCATATGCAAGTCGCTCACTCAGCAAGTCCGAGCGTAACTACACAGTCACAGAGCAAGAATGCCTTGAAGTAGTCTTCACAGTGCAGCGCTTCCGGTTCTACCTGTACGGACGCCCCTTTACCGTCGTGACACACTATCATTCTCTCTGCTGGTTGGTCAATCTGTGTGACCTATCTGGTCGGCTGGCGCGCTGGGCACTTCGTCTTGACGGTTTTCTATAAAAGCGGCCGACGTCACGCTGACGCAGATTGTCTTTCACGACTACCGCTTCCAACGACGGATTGTGAAGCGGACAACTTCGACACCTACATCGCATCACTGGACCAACCATTTCGCGATGCTAAGACCTTTAAGAATAAGCAACAAAGAGACAGCACCACACAGCAACTTGTTACCAAACCAAAATCATCGCCTACACGCTTCTGCATCCGAGATGGGCTAGTTTACAAAAAGAACTACACCAGCACCGGCTCACGATATCTTTTGATGGTATTGAAGAGTCTTCGCGTTTATGCCTTCCAGGCTATGAATGATGACCCAACATCCGGTCATCTAGGCACAGCGAAAACTGTTCGCCGTCTTCAAGAAAGATTCTACTGGCCCAAAATGCGACAGACGACGGAACACTACGTGCCTAGCTGTAACGAGTGTCAACGTCATAAGCGCCCAACAAGTGCTCCTCCAAGCGATTTCATCCGGTGCCGCCCCCTAGAACTCCATTCGAGTAAGTCGGGATTGACCTCTTCGGGCCCTTTCCTCGGTCTTCTGATGGAAATCGCTGGATAGTCGTCTGCACCAACCATTTAACACGATACTGCGAGACAGCTAGCATACCATCTGCAACTGCAGCCGATGTGTCTCTCTTCATGCTACGTTTTGTAATTCCTCGACACGGAACTCCCCAAATTGTAATCACTGACCATGGCCGACAATTCACAGCAGACATATTGGAAGAAATGCTTCGTGTCTGTGCCTCAAGGTTCCGGCACTCTACAGCATAACATTCCCATACCAACGGTCTAACTGAACGAACGAACGGAACTCTCTCGAACATGCTGTCTATGCATGTCGCATTAGATCACAAGGACTGGGACAGTATTCTGCCTTTTATCACATATGCATTCAACACCGCACAGCATAAAACTACCGGCTACTGTCATTTCTTTCTTCTATATGCTCGACCACCTCGTCGTACCCGGAATACCAACTTCCCGTGTTTGGGCCACCATAATCCCTGCATATCTGAGATCATCTGTCGGGCAGAAGAAGCTAGACGCCTTCTTATTTGCGCACTCTTGCTTCGCAAGACCATTCGAAGACACATTTTGACCATCGACGCCGACACGTGACGTACAATCACGGCGACCTAGTGTTGCTGTGGACACCAACTAGAAAACGCGGTTTGACCGATAAACTGCTAGCGCACTTTGCGGGGCCTTGTTCTAGACCGTATCAGTGATTTATTTTGTCGCATAGCGCGTCTCCATTCGGCCAACGGTCTGCAAAAACTGAACTTCCTCATGTTGCACGTTTGAAGCGCTTTATTAATCGAGAGACTGACTAGCCCAGTGGGCTTCGTCTCCACGAAAGGAAATGTTATCAGATAAGTAATTTATGTATGTGCACCTGTGTAGCGGGGAACAGGGTGGTGGCAGAAGAAGAGGACGTTCGGTTGATGGCAAGAGCTCGTTGGGGCGCATTCACTGCTATATACCGTCCAGTCAACCATTACGTCGGCTCTTAATAAACCCCTCTCGTAGACGTAATAATTTATATATATATATATATTGTAGCGAAGCCTCCGAACACTGAAATGAGTAAAACTCTTGAGTACCTTCCAGCGGAGCTACCCAACAAGGAAGCCGCTCGCGCTGCGAGTCCATGCTTCACCGTCACTGTCGCCATAGCGTATGATCGCTGGTTGCTGGCTAATAAATGCCTTGACAAATTGGTGGAGGTGCTGCGTTCCCTTTCGATGCCCTTGGAGCTTCGATCACGTGCCCTGCCATCTACCATGCCCCACGACACCTCTCAGCAAACGACAACTCCTATGCCATGAGCGTCCCTAAAAATGGGACGAGGACGGCAAGTTAACGAACTAGGTGTTCTACCTCGCGGGCGTAGCCAGTATGTGGTACAAAAACTACGCATCTGACTTTGCAACCCGGTCCGATTTTGAGACCGCTGTAATCAACGTTTTCGGTCGCCCTGCCGTTCATAACCTGCAAGCCGAGCAGCGCTTGCGGGAACGCGCTCAGCAGGCCGGTGAGCCATTCACCAGCTATATTGAGGATTTATTGGACTTGTGCAACAAATCCAATCAAACCATGTCCGAGTCTGACAAGATCCGAAACATCATGAAAGGCATTGACGATGATGCCTTCACGATTCTGCTTGCCAAAAACCCAGGCACAGTGGCTGAGGTTATCACATTGCGTCAGAGCTACGATGAGCTCCGCCGGCAGCGTTAAATGACACATCGCTATCCACCACGAGCTGCAACGCTTGCTGGCTTGGAGACCAGTCGTGACCAAGTGGCGTTGATGACAGACCTCAAGTCCTTAATCCGTGAGGAAATCGCGCGCCAGTTCTCTCTCTTGCCATTTGCCCACCCACTGGCTGTTCGACAATCGCCTACTACCCTTCTCCCTCCCATCCGTCAGGCGATTGAGCAGGAAATAGTGGAGGTCATGCCTGCGTACCACCTTCAACAACTTCCGGCTCCTGCGCCCCTCAGCTACGCCCAAGTTGTCGCCAGGCCCCCTCAAGTCGTTCCAGCATCGGCCTCTCTGACTACGCCGAAGCTGCTTCTCGACCTCCGTCCTTTGCAGCGGGTATGCCTGCTACATATGTTGGCGCAACCCCTCAGCCTCATCTTCAGCCCACCATGCAGCCTTTCCAGACACCGTTCCGGGCGAGACCCAACCCGGCGAACTGATGGCGCACATCCGACAACCGGCCCATCTGCTTTGCTTGCGGTTACACTGGTCACGTGGCCCGTTATTGCTCTCGAGTACAGCCGGCTCCCATTTCTTCGCCTGTTGCTGCCCAGCTTAGCCGTCCGCATAATGATGAACTGCCGTCTATGCCACTGTCGTCTTGCCCAAGTCCGTCTCTTCGAAAGTCGCCGTCTCCACGACGTCGTTCCCTGTCTCCCATGCGGCCAAGTTCGGCTGCTCATGAGCGGGAAAACTAGTTGTCGCAGTCCCAGAGGTAACGACTGCGACGCTATCGCAATGTGAAAGCCCTCAGAGTCGCCCCTCGAATGTCATTGACGTGCTTGTGTTCGGTGTTCATGCATCGGCTTTTATTAACACTGAAGCTGCCGTAACAGTTATGGACGAAAACCTTGCCACTTCGAAAAGTGACAACGCCACTTTCTGGGTTGTCCCTTCATACTGCAAGTTTGCATCGTATTCATCCTACAGCAGGGTGCAAAGCTCTCGTAGTCATTCAGGACGTTCTCCATGTTCCACTGTTCATCATCATTCCGGCATGCTGTCATGACGTCATCCTTGGATGGGACTTTCGCTCCCGCCACGACGCCGTCATCCATTGTTCCTCCGCCGAAATTTAACTCTCACCCTTCTCGCATTTGGCGCCAGAAGACAGTCCCTCGACACTGAGCAAGATTCTCATGAAAGACGATAAAACAGTGCCTCCAAACTCGACGACGCCTGTGTCGGTCTACTGTGCTGCTTTCTCCGGCACAATTGCATTAGTTTCACCATCCGACCGCGCTTGTAGCATGAAAGGGTTATTAGTACCTTTCGCGACCGTGCAAGTTGCCCAAGGCAACGCCACTATTTTTGTAACCAACCCATCTCCGTACACTGTTACCTTGCTTCGAGGGGAATGTCTCGGCAGAGTAGGGCCAGTCAACGACGCACAAGTCTTGCACGTACCCGATGACTCGCGTTGTCATAGTTCGCGTACCATCAATGCTGTTTCCACTTCTTATCCATCATCTGCTGAAGTATTTGGCCCCTTCATTGCTGACAACCTTACGGTGGTACAGCGTTCCCAGCTTCTGGACCTGTTGCAAGAACACCGTTCTTCTTTCGATGTCGGGCGAAGTTCTCTCGGTCGCATGACCGCTGTTGCGCACCGCAATGACACTGGTGCCCATCTACCTTTACGGCAACGTCCATGCCGCGTGTCGCCTGCTGAACGTCAGGTAATTAACGAGCAGGTTAACGATATGCTCCGACGCAACGTAATTCTGCCCTCGGACAGTCCACGGGCGTCTCCTGTTGTTCTTGTTGCGAAGAAAGATGGTTATGTGTGGTTCTGTGCGGACTACAGACTTCTCAATAAGATCCCTCGCAAGAATTTTTATCCACTGCCGCGCATCGATGACGCGATTGACAGCCTTCACGGAGCCAATTTTTTTTTCTTCGCTCGATCTGCGTTCGGAGTACTGGCAAAAAACCATGGCTGACGGCGCTCCACCGAAGACCGCCTTCGTCACACCCGACGGCTTGTACCAGTTCAACGTCATGTCATTTGGTCTATGTAATGCACCTGCGACTTTTGAGCGGATGATGGACACCATTCTGCGCAACTTGAAATGGTACATGGGCTTGTGTTACCTCGAAGATTTCGTTGTCTTCGCTCCAGATTTCTCCACGCATCTCCAACGTCTAAAAGAAGTTTTCGCACGTGTAGGCAATGCCAGCTTGACTCTAAATCTGAAAAAGTGCCGACTTTCAACATGGCAACTCACCATCTTAGGGTACGTCGTGTCGAAGGACGGCATTCTTCCTGATCCGGCCAAGCTTCGTGCCGTGGCCGAATTCCCCAAACCTGCGTCCGTCAAGGAACTGTGTAGTTTTGTGGGCCTGTGCTCATACTTTCGACGTTTCATACGAAACTTTCCCACGATCATATCACCCCTGACGAAGCTTCTTGGGGGTAAGGAGCCCCTCAATTCATGGTCATCCCAGTGCCACGACGCCTTCGCAAAGCTCCGCCATTTGTTGACGTCTTCTCCCATTCTACGTCACTACGACCCTACGGCCCCAACGAAGGTGCACACGGACGCTAGCGGTGTAGGCCTCGGCGCTGTCCTGCCACAGCGCTAACCCGGACTTCCTGAATATGTTATAGCATATGCAAGCCGTACGCTCACGAGAGCCGAGACAATCTACAACGTCACGGAAAGAGAGTGTCTGGCAATTGTATGGGCCCTTACAAAGTTTCTACCTCATTAGTATGGTTGCCCATTTGATGTCATCACCTACCATCACGCACTATGCTGGCTGTCATCATTGAAGGATCCCTCAGGCCGTCTCGCCCGTTGGGCTCTTCGCTTACAAGACTACGACATCCGCGTACTGTACTGCAACGGACGCCAGCAAGCTGACGCCGACACCCTCTCGCGCTCCCCTCTACCTGAAGATCATGTGTCCTGCTCCGTAACCTCACCTGCTGTTTCTGCCATCGATGTTGACATCCTCGCTACCGAACAGCGAAAGGATAATTGGATCGCCCAGCTGATCGACTTGCTGTATGGTCCGTCCGCAACACCATCCACGCGTGCCTTGCGTCGTTGAGCTCACCATTTTGCCATTCGTGACGGCCTCCTACACCGACGCAATTATGACGCTGATGCCCGGCAGTGGTTACTCGTGATACCCCGCAGTCTGTGGTTGGAGATACGGGAATCTTTCCATTCTGATCCGCAATTCGCGTACTCTGGGGTCTCCAAAACTTACTACCGCATTCGACAACGCTACTTCTGGCAAGGGATGTAGCGCTACGTGCGGCAGTTCGTACGCTCTTGCCTCGCTTGCCAACGCCGCAAACCATCAGCACACATGTCGCATGCCAGTCTGCAACGGTTAACTTGCCCTGACCGTCCGTTTGGGCGTGTAGGTATCGATTTTTAAGGACCTCTTCATCTGACGTCGGCTAGTAGCCGCTGGGCCATCGTTGCCGTAGACCATTTAACGTGATACGCCAAAACCGCCACTCTCCCTGTGGCTACTGCGCGCGATGTTACGTCCTTTTTGCTGCATCAACTCATACTGCGCCACTAGCCACCCTAAGAACTTCTCAGCGATTGAGGTCATGTCTTCTTGTCGGAAGTCATCGAAGCTATTCTGACGGAGTGCCATTCTGTCCACCGCAAAACTACTGCTTACCACCCGCAGACGAATGGCCTCGCCGAACACTTAAACCGCACCCTCGGTTACATGCTTTCGATGTACATCGCTGCCAACCACACCAATTAGGATAACACACTGCCCTTCGTCACCTGCACCTACAACACTGCACCTCCGAGCACGACTGGTTTTTGCCTTTCTTGCTGTACGGAAGGCACCCGTCGCCCACCATAGACATGCCACACCCGTACACGCCGAATCCATCTGACTGTGCACCTATTTCTGTGACAGCCAGGCTCGCTGAAGAGTGTCGCGAGCTTGCCAACACATTTACGACACATGAGCAAGAACGGCAGAAGTGTATTCGTAATGTCTCCACCTCTTCTGAGCCCGCGTTCCTTCCTGGTGCACTTGTATGGCTCTCGATCTCGACGTCTGTAGCTGACCTCTCTTCCAAACTACTTCCCAAATACGAAGGCCTGTACCGTGTCATCGAGTGCGCATCTCCGGTCAACTATCTGATCGAACCCGTCGAGCAATCTGTGGACATGCGCCACCGCGGGTGCGACATCGTCAACGTGGAGCGCCTGAAGTCTTATTATGAACCGCTCATAGTAACAAGCTGTTAGGTCGCCAGGCGGCTCCCTCTTCAACCTCGGGGTAATTGTAGCGAAGCCTCCGAACTTTGACAAAAGTCAAACTTTTGAGCACCTTCTAGTGGGGCTACCTAACAAGGACGCCGCATGCGCTGGGAGTCTGTGCTTGACCGTCACTGTCGCCATAGCGTATGATCAATGGTTGCTGGCTAATAACTGGTTTACCAATATATATATATATATATATATATATATATATATATATATATATATATATATATATACGCAACAGTTAAAGGTACATTTAATTGAAACCAAGGTGCATGGGCGTAGCCAGAAATTTTTTCGCGGGGAGGGGGGGTTCCGACTCAACCGGCCTGACGACGGGGGGGGGGGGGTACGGGGGAGAACGATAGGCAGCAGTTTTACTCCGTGACGTCAGTATCGGTTGGATTTTGAGCATATTTTGTACATGTTTATCAATGTTGTGAGACTTCCGCCCTCTCCATGCGCATGCTTTTGAAGAAAGTAAGTAAAGATAAAGTAAATACAGTAAACGGCAGGAACAACGTAAAGTAAAATAAAATAAACGACAGGTACAGTGACCGTTTGTAGCAATGCCCTTTCGTCGCACTATACCTACTTACATAGGAATACCTTGTTTGCTACGTACATGTGCTAGAAAACCTAAATACGTGCAAAACGTGTAGTGTTATTTTCTTTCGTAGATTTCGTCACTCTGCTACCCGACAGGATAGCGTTGAAACAGGGTGTCTTCCATTGTTTGAAACGTGCCACGATCATTTCCCTTTACGTCAACATATTCAGAACTGTACAGAATATTTCACCGCTCAGCATAGATATACTATCAATGCACTGTTCTAACTAGTCCATGCATTTAGGTTTGCACCACTTTCGCTAGCCCGAACAAGAGCAGCCCTTTACACATAAAAGCTCGAGTAAAGTAATCGGTTTACTAGTGATGAAGGAATGATCTCCGGTTTTTCTTCAGGGCACAGTGCACCATAACTAATTTCTCATAGTGCATTAACTCCAACTAGAACTACCAGCGCATGCAACACGAGTTTACTTACGCTGTACTATGCATTATCCGTACCTATTGGTTGTCTGTTTCGGGCATTCTGATGCGAGTCGCTGGAATATCACTACTGGCGGCCACTATTTCGCGTTCATTCTTGTTTCTGGTATGGTATCATAACGCAACAGAAACTACTACTCTTTTTTAGAGGCGCAATCACAAACGCGAGACGTTTCGCACGCAGAGTAAGATACTGGGTGAGACCGACCTTACCGGACCCTGCAGGGAAGCGGATGAAATGCATATTCGCGAATCTTTCCAACAGGGAAGAAACGAGTGCTAGTATTTAATGTGTAATTTTACCAGCCGACGCGAATTATCGCTTAAGTTCTTGTTTCTCGCATTCATTGTCACTGCCTGAACTTTGCTGAGCGTGTTACTTGCTACAGATTTGAAGCCTTGAAACACGCTGCCTATTTAAAAGGGTGAGTAGTTTGTGCTGTGTGTCAATCAGCGCCCTTATATAACACTCGATGGCCCTACCGAAACGCCGCAAGGCTTGATGATTATTTCTAGACAAGAGACGCTTGTCACAGTGCACATTCGACAACAGGCGAAAAGGCTACATTGGCGAAAGAAACTGTTTCCAGCTGTAGTTTTTCACAGCCTGAATATTGTCACGGGGTCGTGACGTGGCCGAAGACTGGATACTTTTTGTTGGGATTTAACTGTTTATTTAAGCAAACCTGTGCCCGGTAAACGGAAAGTCCGGTTTCAGTGGCAGTCTTGCACAGATAGCAGTGAACGGAGCGTCGGCCGTCGATCAACTACTCACAAGCGGCGGAGTGCATCGGCATTTATACTCTTGCCAATCGAATGTTCTAGCGTTATCGCTGGCGGGGGCGTAGGCTCCAGAATAACATGTACAGTTCGCAGAGTGGGTGTGATTTTATCGAAATGATCTACTAAAGTCCGGAACCTTCTCGAAAACTGCAGGCGCGGTTTGCGCTGAGAATTGTGTAGTGTTCTGGGGTGGTAACAATACTTGAGCAATGGAACGTGGCATTGCCCCCTCTGAAAAAGGCCTTGTCACAATGCTTTAACTAAAGATGAAGGTGCAATGATAATGCAAGAAAGTACAATGAGTAAATTACAATACAATATTAATACAAAAAACATTGTTTCAGTTTGTTAACGCGCATGAAACGGCTTGAGGCGCGCGACATGCACGACTTCAGGTCGCAATCGGCGTCGTTGAGAGTTCGTGATGCCGTCGGGGACAACCTCGTAATCGAGTGGGCCGAGACGTCAAACCACCATGTACGGTCCGAAGTACCGTCGCACAAGCTTTTCACTTAGTCCAGGTTGGCGCATCGGCGTCCACACCCAAACACGTTCACCGGGCTGGTATTCCACGAAGCGTCGTCACAGATTGTAACAGCGGCTGTCAGTCGTCTGTTGATTCTTGATGCAGAGACGCGCGAGTTGTCGGGCTTCTTCGGCGCGTTGAAGGTACTCACTCACATCGAGGTTTTCTTCGTCGGTGACGTTGGGTAACATGGTATCGAGCGTCGTTGCCGGGCTCCTTCCGTAGACCAATTTGTAAGGAGATATCTGCGTCGTCTCCTGCACCACCGTGTTGTATGCGAAGGTAACGTACGGAAGAATGGCGTCCCACGTGTTGTGTTCAACATCGACGTACATTGCCAGCATGTCAGCGATCGTCTTGTTTAGACGCTCGGTGAGGCCATCGGTCTGTGGGTGGTACGCTGTCGTCCGGTGGTGGTTCGTCTGGCTGTATGCCAAGATCGCTTAAGTTAGGTCAGAACAAAATGCCGTTCCTCTGTCGGTGATAAAGACCTCCGGGGCGCCGTGACGTAGGACGATATTTTCGATAAAGAACTTAGCTACCTCGGATGCACTGCCTTTTGGCAGGGCTTTTGTCTCGGCGTAGTGGGTGAGGTAGTCGGTGGCTACCACGATCCATTTGTTTCCGAAAGCCGACGTCGGGAACGGCCCCAGTATGTCCATACCAATCTGCTGGAAAGGTCGGCGAGGTGGTTCAATTGGCTGCAGAAGTCCCGCTGGCCTTGTCGGTGGTGTCTTGCGTCGCTGACAGTCCCGGCATGTCCTCACATAGCGAGTCACGTCGGTGGTTGCGCGAAGTCGTCGGTAGTTATAGTTCCCAAGAAGTAGACGTCATCCGTGTCGTTGGATGGTGGTTGGTCGACAGGCGCACGAGAAAGAAAGCCGGCGTCGGAGTGTTTCTTGCCGGATTTGCAAACGACGGTAATGTCATATTCTTGAAGTCTCAGGCTCCATCGTGCGAGGCGATCTGAAGGGTCCTTCAATGTAGCTAGCCAACACAAGGCGTGGTTGTCGCTCACAACTGTGAAGGGCCTGCCGTAGAGGTAGGGGCGAAATTTCGACGTAGCCCAGATGATGGTGAGGCATTCCTTTTCTGTTGTGGAATAATTGGCTTCTGCTTTGGATAGCGATCGGCTGGCGTAACGAATAACCCTTTCAAGTCCGTCAGCCCTCTGCACAAGAACAGTGCCAAGACCTACGCTGCTTGCGTCAGTGTGTATTTCTCTCTCGGCGAATTCGTCAAAATGAGCAAGTAACGGAGGCGTCTGGAGGCGATGTTTAAGCTCCTGGAAAGCGTGTTCCTGCGGCGTTTCTCACTTGAACTCCACGTCGGCCTTGGTAAGGTTAGTGAGTGGATCGGCAATGTGGGCGAAGTTTTTCATGAACCGCCTATAATAGGCGCACAGGCCCAGAAATCGGCGCACCGCCTTCTTCTCAGTGGGCGGCGGGAAGTCGGCGATGGCAGCTGTTTTCCGTGGATCGGGACGAACTCCAGAATTGCTAATCACGTGCCCCAGAAAAAAGAGCTCCTCGTACGCAAATCTGCACTTTTCTGGCTTCAGTGTGAGTCCGGACGTCTTGATGGCTTGAAGTACAGCTTCAAGGCGCCGAAGATGCTCGTCGATACTCGACGAAAACACGACGACGTCGTTCAAGTACACATGGCAAGTCTGCCACTTCAATGCTGCCAGTACTGTATTCATAACGCGCTGAAAAGTTGCAGGCGCTGAGCAAAGGCCGAAGGGCATCACCTTAAACTCGAAGAGGCCGTCCGGTGTTATAAACGCCGTCGTCTCTCGGTCTCTTTCGACGACTTCGATTTGCCAATAATCAGTCTTGAGGTCCATTGACGAAAAGTACTTGGCGTTATGGAGCCGATCAAGTGCGTCGTCTATTCGTGGGAGAGGATGCACGTTCTTTCTTGTGGTTTTGTTCAGGCGGCGATAATCGACGCAGAAACGTAGGGTCCCACCCTTTTTTTTCACTAACACCACGGGGGACGCCCACGGACTCTTGGACGGCTGGATGATGTCATCCCGCAGCATTTCATCAACTTGTCTCTTCGTGGTCTCAAGTTCTCGCGTCGAAACCCTGTACGAACTCTAACGGAGTGGTCTGGCATTTTCTTCGGTTATGATGTGATGTTTCGTGATTGGGGTCTGCCGAATTTTTGATGACGATGAAAAGCAATCTTCGTATTGCAGGAGCAGGGCCTTGAACTGTTCTTTCTTATGCTTCGGAAGTCTAGGATTGACGTTGAAAGCCGTGGGAGGGGCTTGGTTCCTCTGAGCAGGTTCCGCAGAATCGGCGAGGACGAAAGCACTGGTGGCGTCCACAATTTCTTCGATGTATGCGACCGTTGTTTCTTTGTTCACATGTTTGTTCTCATTGCTGAAATTTGTGAGCATAACCGTTGCTTTGCCTCTCCGCAGCTCTGCAAGTCCTCTTGCGACACAAATATTTCGGGTGACCAACAGATGCTGACTGCCTTCAAGGACGCCTTCCAAGTCAGGTGATTTAGGAGCGCCGACTTAAATAATGACGCTGGAGCGAGGTGGAATGGTGACTTGTTCTTCCAGCACATTCAAAGCATGGTTCCCTGACGGCGTGCGCGGCGGTAGTGCTTCTTCTGTGGGTAACGTTATCGACTTTGTTTTTAAGTTGATGCCAGCACCATGGAGGCATAAGAAGTCCATGCCAAGGATGACATCTCTCGAGCAACCCTGTAGGACTACGAAGTCTGTAGGATAAATACGGCCGTTAATGATTACTCTCGATGTGCAGATTCTGCAGGTGTTACGAGATAACCTCCGGCTGTGCGGAGTTCAGGGCCTTCCCAAGCTGTTCTAACTTTCTTTAACTTTGCGGCGAACGACCCACTGATGACGGAATAGTCGGTTCCAGTATCGACGAGAGCGGTCACACTGTGGCCGTCGATAAGAACGTCGAGGTCGCTAGTTCGCCGTCTCGCATTACAGTTAGGGCGTGGCGTTGGGTCACGGCTGCGTCGGCTTGTTCCACTGCTTCCATGTTGCGTCGTCAGGCCACCTTCGGTAAGTGAGCTTTCACCTCAGGGCTTTGCCTGGTTGGCGTTGTGTTCGGAAAACTCCGTCGCGGCATTGTCATCGTCGGAGGAGGATCTTCGGTAGTTCGTCGCACTGCAACCGAACCTCCATCGGTTGCTGCCCTTAGTTTTCCGGATACGGGCTAGGGGGAACGGCCCCCCGTTGGGCCAGAGTACTGCCGGTGGTGCGGTGACGTGCGGCGGCTCATCGACAAGAACGGGAAGGACTTCGTGGTGTCCATTGAGTTCCTGTCAGGTAGTCGGCGATGTCACGTGGCCGTTCTCCTGGCTGCGGGCGCGGTGCATTGACGGCGAAGCCACGCAGTCCGAGCTGTCGGTACTGGCAACGGCGGTATGCGTGTCCGGCCTCGCCACAGTGGTAGCAGAGTAGGCGGTTGTCAGGCCCACGGCAAACGTCCGTTTTCCTCAGCGCACTGCGTTGGCCCGCTGGCGAATGGTAGGACGTCAGTGGGGATTATGGCGTCTGGCGACGGAAGTGCTACGGGGTGGCGTTTTGGTGTGGACGGGGAGGAGCGTTGTGGCGCACTGCAGTGGCGTAGCTCATAGTTTCTGGCTCGGGCAGCGTTGTCTGGGGAATTCGAAGCGATTGCTGAACTTCTCGCACAATGTCGGTGATTGAATCAACTTGAGGCTGCGCCGAAGGCAACAGCTTGCGCAGCTCTTCCCGCACGATCGCTCAGATCGTTTCACGCATGTCTTCGGAGTCACTGGCTTGAGCAGCAGTGCATTCTGGAGTCAGGCGATGAATAATACTGTCTGCTGCGCATGTTCAGAATTTTTTATTGTGGTCGCCTCGGATACAAATTTTTCGATGGTGCTCGGTGGATTCCTCATAAATACCGCGAAGAGTTCCTGTTTGACCCCTTGCATGAGGAAACGAACTTTCTTCTCCTCAGGCATGTCTGGGTCAGCGTGACGAAATAGACGGGTCATCTCCTCTGTGAAAATGGCAACCTTTTCATTTGGTAGCTGAACCCTGGTCTCTAGTAGAGCAGCGGCCTTCTTTTTGCGAGTGGCGCTCGCGAACGTTTGCTGGAATGCGCCGCAGAAGACATCCCACGTTCGGAGCGTGGACTGCTGATTCTCGAGCCAGGTCCTTGCGGTGTCTTCCAGGTAGAAGTACACACGACGGAGCTATTCTTGGTTGTCCCAGTGGTTAAAGGCAGCCACACGGTCGTATGTTTATAGCCAGGTTTCCGGGTCTTCAAACGATGACCCATGAAACGTTGGTGGTTTCCTGGGTTGATGAATGACGATCGCGGGCTGGGACGCTGCGGTTGTCATTGTCACTGCAGTCGAGGTCCTGGCCTTGGTGTTCCGCGCCTTGTCTTGTGGAAGCCCGTACTCCGGTGGGAGACCTTGCTGTCGGCAGCTTGTTCGCTGCTCTTGGTTGGCGTCGGTGCCTTCTCCGCGACGTGGGCTGGGTTCACGGCTTAACGAGGGCGTCCGGTACATGAACGAAGCTGCACCTCCACCAGATGTTACGGGGTCGTGAGTTGGCCGTATACAGGATATTTGTGTTGGAATTTAAATGTTTATTTGGGTGAAGCTGTGCCCAGTAAACGGAAAGTCCGATTACAGTAGCAGTCTTGCACAGATAGCAGTGAAAGGAGCGTTGGCCGTCGATCAACTACTCACAAGCGGCGGAGTGCGTCGGCATTTATACTCTTGCCAATCGAACTTTCTAGCGTTATCGCTTGCGGTGGCGTAGGCTCCAGAATAATCTGTACAGTTCGCAGAGTTGGCGTGATTTTATCGAAATGATCTACTAAAGTCCGGAAGCTTCTCGAAAACTGCAGGCGCAATTTGCGCTGAGAATTGTGTAGTGTTCTGGGGCGATAACAATACTTGAGAAGTGGAACGTGGCAATATGACTCTTGTGCTGGAAGAACTCCGGAAAACCGACCGATGCATGATGCATGCTCGAAAACCGTGATTTCTGACAACATTGGTCCTAACGTGCCCAACAGGCAAAGACGCCAGAACTTTCAATACGACGAGACTAGACGACGTTTTTTAATGACGCTATAGAAACCAGGCGCTAACTACAACTTTCCCTCAATTAGTAAGCGCTAACTGAAGTTTCAACTTCTCTGGCTAAAAATGTTTTCCTTGCTGGTGTATTCAAAATTTCAGGAGGGAGCTCTCCGCAAGACATGTGTGCTTTTTGGAAAAGAAAGCTCTGGCAAGGGGACTCGCCAAGTTTTTGGTGCCTTTCCGTTCACACGTTGGAAGAACGCGCTCAAAATGGTAAGAAGCGACGACGAGTGTGACTACCGTAAGAGCGTGGCTATATACGCGTTACAATCTTCGTGTCAATTGAAAAAGATAATCCACACTAATTCGGTATGCTATGTCTCTCTTTGCTGTGTGAAACGTTGCTTGCACGATGTTTATTTTATTTCTTGTAAAAAATTGTGGTTGCTATGTATGTAAATCCTAATTTTCTATGAAAACATTTCCACACATTTTTTTTCAGTTTATACATTTATTGTTGTGCATTATGCCGCTAGTTGCAGAAATCACTCGGTGTGCCCTTCTAGTCATGTCAATGTAAAGGGACGAACCAATGAAGCGAATCAATATACATGCATATATATTTTTATTTTGTATATTTTTTCAACTTTATATTCCTCATTCTAGCACTGTTTGCCACACTGCTGAACAATAAAGCGTGTACTCACGATAGCTGCCCATACTGCATTTTTCGTTACGCTGCCTAAAGATCTATGGTAGCCAGGTCACGCTATTAAATCCCAGCGGAGGTTGCTGCGTTTTCGATGGAGGCAAAAATCTGTAGTACCATGTGCTCAGAATTGGATGCACTTTAAAAAAAACCTCAGGTGGTTAAAATTTCCAGACCCCTTCACAACGGTGTCTCTCAAAATCAAATGGTGCTTTGGGGACTTTAAGCCCCAGATATCAATTAATAAATCAGGTTTATGAGCACCATGGATCTTTTTGTTTATCAGCTTAAAGTATATGGTGAGTATGTCAGTAGGCCTTTATAAGGTTATAATTTGCCTGCACGTTTGCCTGTGTTGCACCTTTGTCATTCGACACTTCGGAGTGCGTTCAGCCGTTATGGCCTAGTAAAGATACGTATCAGTGCCCCGCCGTTATGGTCTAGTTGCTAAGGTGCTCGGCTGCAGACCTGCAGGTCGCGGAATCGAATCCCTGCATCAGCGGCTGCATTTTCGATGGACGCGAATATGTTTTAGGTCTGTGTGCTCAGATTTGAGAGCACGTGAACGAATCTCAGTTGGTTGAATTTCCGGAGCCTTCCACAACGGCCTCTCTCATATTCATATGGTGGTCTTGGCACGTAAACCTCACATATCAGTCAAAGATACATATCGATCAATATATTGTAAACTCGCATACAACTTAAGTTCGGTGGATGAGCCAACCACTCTGTCTTGCGCACGTTTGTGTTTAGAAGTTAGCGTGCGGAGGTTCTCTAGAAATGTTATTCTCTGGCTTGAGTAAATCTTGGCACACGTACGAAGAGTCGTACTGTATATGCTTGAACGTGGCCTGTCACACTTTGAAACTGTGTCCGTCTTTTACCATTAACACGAATCTCTGACTAGTGAAAATTATCGTAGAGATTGACTCTAGCGAGAACTGTTCCGGCGAGTACGTATCTGACCACCGCTGCATCATTGATCACATCGCCGAGCCAACCTACAAGGCTAGTGACCGGGTTCCCGTCCAAAATCTCGCATAGTGCCAATGCTTTGACAATCACCGCAACGCGTTTTCCCGTGTGCTGGCATTATTCGCTCTAAAGCACCCAGGAATGATATTGGGGTAGTAGAACCGCCTAGTTTCTAAATATTGTCACCCCGAAGCGACCAAAGAAATGTGAATGGATAAGTGGCAGAAGGAGGGGGGGGCTCACAAAAAATTTTGGGGGGGGTACAACCCCTCAGTCCCTAGCCTCCCCCTTTTGGCGGCGCCACTGGTTGGGGAAAACTTGTGCCCAAGAAACAAACCAGCCAGCAGTCTGTCCTAGAATCATCCACCTCGTCTTTTCGTTTTTCTTGTGTCTTGTATATATATACAACAAATGTATATATATATATATATGTATATATAAGGGAAAGAAGTGTATACCTAAGGGCTCGTTTTTTTCCGTGTTTTAAC
This sequence comes from Rhipicephalus microplus, assembly GCF_013339725.1. NCBI lineage: Eukaryota > Metazoa > Arthropoda > Arachnida > Ixodida > Ixodidae > Rhipicephalus > Rhipicephalus microplus. The sequence goes on along the minus strand of NW_023608295.1, from coordinate 7,176 downwards.
ACAATATTAATGAGATATAACAGACAGTAATGCCAAGGAATGTACAGGGGAAGTTATTAGAACCAATGGAATGTAAATAAGAAGAAAGAAGAAAGAAAAGTGGATGAAAAAATTACCAACTGTGAGCAGGAATCGAACCTACGACCTTAAAATTACGCGTTCGATGCTCTAACCACTGAGCTATCACAGCGGCCCTCCCTCCATCCACTTGTTCGGGTTTATGTGTGAATTTAGAAGTAAGAGCGACAGTCAGCGCCATCTATAAGCCAAACAACGAGTGTGAAAACACTCTTATGCGCATGTTTGGCGTCACGTGGCACGTGAACTTATTATGAGCGGGCAGCTGATTAATTGTCCCTCTTATACAACCTAAACACACCAAGTCTGCCAGTACGAGACCCTCGTTCAATGAAATAAGGGAAAGAAGTGTATACCTAAGGGCTCGTTTTTTTCCCGTGTTTTAACACAATATTAATGAGATATAACAGACAGTAATGCCAAGGAATGTACAGGGGAAGTTATTAGAACCAATGGAATGTAAATAAGAAGAAAGAAGAAAGAAAAGTGGATGAAAAAATTACCAACTGTGAGCAGGAATCGAACCAACGACCTTCGAATTACGCGTTCGATGCTCTAACCACTGAGCTATCACAGCGGCCCTCCCTCCATCCACTTGTTCGGGTTTATCTGTGAATTTAGAAGTAGGAGCGACAGTCAGCGCCATCTATAAGCCACACAACGAGTGTGAAAACACTGTTATGCGCATGTTTGGCGTCACGTGGCACGTGAACTTATTATGAGCGGGCAGCTGATTAATTGTCCCTCTTATACAACCTAAACACACCAAGTCGGCCAGTACGAGACCCTCGTTCAATGAAATAAGGGAAAGAAGTGTATACCTAAGGGCTCGTTTTTTTTCCGTGTTTTAACACAATATTAATGAGATATAACAGACAGTAATGCCAAGGAATGTACAGGGGAAGGTATTAGAACCAATGGAATGTAAATAAGAAGAAAGAAGAAAGAAAAGTGGATGAAAAAATTACCAACTGTGAGCAGGAATCGAACCTACGACCTTCGAATTACGCGTTCGATGCTCTAACCACTGAGCTATCACAGCGGCCCTCCCTCCATCCACTTGTTCGGGTTTATCTGTGAATTTAGAAGTAGGAGCGACAGTCAGCGCCATCTATAAGCCAAACAACGAGTGTGAAAACACTCTTATGCGCATGTTTGGCGTCACGTGGCACGTGAACTTATTATGAGCGGGCAGCTGATTGATTGTCCCTCTTATACAACCTAAACACACCAAGTCTGCCAGTACGAGACCCTCGTTCAATGAAATAAGGGAAAGAAGTGTATACCTAAGGGCTCGTTTTTTTCCGTGTTTTAACACAATATTAATGAGATATAACAGACAGTAATGCCAAGGAATGTACAGGGAAAGTTATTAGAACCAATGGAATGTAAATAAGAAGAAAGAAGAAAGAAAAGTGGATGAAAAAATTACCAACTGTGAGCAGAAATCGAACCTACGACCTTCGAATTACGCGTTCGATGCTCTAACCACTGAGCTATCACAGCGGCCCTCCCTCCATCCACTTGTTCGGGTTTATCTGTGAATTTAGAAGTAGGAGCGACAGTCAGCGCCATCTATAAGCCAGACAACGAGTGTGAAAACACTCTTATGCGCATGTTTGGCGTCACGTGGCACGTGAACTTATTATGAGTGGGCAGCTGATTAATTGTCCCTCTTATACAACCTAAACACACCAAGTCGGCCAGTACGAGACCCTCGTTCAATGAAATAAGGGAAAAAAGTGTATACCTAAGGGCTCGTTTTTTTTCCGTGTTTTAACACAATATTAATGAGATATAACAGACAGTAATGCCAAGGAATGTGCAGGGGAAGTTATTAGAACCAATGGAATGTAAATGAGAAGAAAGAAGAAAGAAAAGTGGATGAAAAAATTACCAACTGTGAGCAGGAATCGAACCTACGACCTTCGAATTACGCGTTCGATGCTCTAACCACCGAGCTATCACAGCGGCCCTCCCTCCATCCACTTGTTCGGGTTTATCTGTGAATTTAGAAGTAGGAGCGACAGTCAGCGCCATCTATAAGCCAGACAACGAGTGTGAAAACACTCTTATGCGCATGTTTGGCGTCACGTGGCACGTGAACTTATTATGAGCGGGCAGCTGATTAATTGTCCCTCTTATACAACCTAAACACACCAAGTCTGCCAGTACGAGACCCTCGTTCAATGAAATAAGGGAAAGAAGTGTATACCTAAGGGCTCGTTTTTTTTCGTGTTTTAACACAATAATAATGAGATATAACAGACAGTAATGCCAAGGAATGTACAGGGGAAGTTATTAGAACCAATGGAATGTAAATAAGAAGAAAGAAGAAAGAAAAGTGGATGAAAAAATTACCAACTGTGAGCAGGAATCGAACCTACGACCTTCGAATTACGCGTTCGATGCTCTAACCACTGAGCTATCACAGCGGCCCTCCCTCCATCCACTTGTTCGGGTTTATCTGTGAATTTAGAAGTAGGAGCGACAGTCAGCGCCATCTATAAGCCAAACAACGAGTGTGAAAACACTCTTATGCGCATGTTTGGCGTCACGTGGCACGTGAACTTATTATGAGCGGGCAGCTCATTAATTGTCCCTCTTATACAACCTAAACACACCAAGTCTGCCAGTACGAGACCCTCGTTCAATGAAATAAGGGAAAGAAGTGTATACCTAAGGGCTCGTTTTTTTTCCGTGTTTTAACACAATATTAATGAGATATAACAGACAGTAATGCCAAGGAATGTACAGGGGAAGTTATTAGAACCAATGGAATGTAAATGAGAAGAAAGAAGAAAGAAAAGTGGATGAAAAAATTACCAACTGTGAGCAGGAATCGAACCTACGACCTTCGAATTACGCGTTCGATGCTCTAACCACTGAGCTATCACAGCGGCCCTCCCTCCATCCACTTGTTTGGGTTTATCTGTGAATTTAGAAGTAGGAGCGACAGTCAGCGCCATCTATAAGCCAAACAACGAGTGTGAAAACACTCTTATGCGCATGTTTGGCGTCACGTGGCACGTGAACTTATTATGAGCGGGCAGCTGATTAATTGTCCCTCTTATACAACCTAAACACACCAAGTCTGCCAGTACGAGACCCTCGTTCAATGAAATAAGGGAAAGAAGTGTATACCTAAGGGCTGACTGTCGCTGACTGTCGCTCCTACTTCTAAATTCACAGATAAACCCGAACAAGTGGATGGAGGGAGGGCCGCTGTGATAGCTCAGTGGTTAGAGCATCGAACGCGTAATTTGAAGGTCGTAGGTTCGATTCCTGCTCACAGTTGGTAATTTTTTCATCCACTTTTCTTTCTTCTTTCTTCTTATTTACATTCCATTGGTTCTAATAACTTCCCCTGTACATTCCTTGGCATTACTGTCTGTTATATCTCATTAATATTGTGTTAAAACACGGAAAAAAACGAGCCCTTAGGTATACACTTCTTTCCCTTATTTCATTGAACGAGGGTCTCGTACTGGCAGACTTGGTGTGTTTAGGTTGTATAAAAGGGACAATTAATCAGCTGCCCGCTCATAATAAGTTCACGTGCCACATGACGCCAAACATGCGCATAAGAGTGTTTTCACACTCGTTGTTTGGCTTATAGATGGCGCTGACTGTCGCTCCTACTTCTAAATTCACAGATAAACCCGAACAAGTGGATGGAGGGAGGGCCGCTGTGATAGCTCAGTGGTTAGAGCATCGAACGCGTAATTCGAAGGTCGTAGGTTCGATTCCTGCTCACAGTTGGTAATTTTTCATCCACTTTTCTTTCTTCTTTCTCTTATTTACATTCCATTGGTTCTAATAACTTCCCCTGTACATTCCTTGGCATTACTGTCTGTTATATCTCATTAATATTGTGTTAAAACACGGGAAAAAAACGAGCCCTTAGGTATACACTTCTTTACCATATTTCATTGAACGAGGGTCTCGTACTGGCAGACTTGGTGTGTTTAGGTTGTATAAGAGGGACAATTAATCAGCTGCCCGCTCATAATAAGTTCACGTGCCACGTGACGCCAAACATGCGCATAAGAGTGTTTTCACACTCGTTGTTTGGCTTATAGATGGCGCTGACTTTCGCTCCTACTTCTAAATTCACAGATAAATCCGAACAAGTGGATGGATGGAGGGCCGCTGTGATAGCTCAGTGGTTAGAGCATCGAACGCGTAATTTGAAGGTCGTAGGTTCGATTCCTGCTCACAGTTGGTAATTTTTTCATCCACTTTTCTTTCTTCTTTCTTCTTATTTACATTCCATTGGTTCTAATAACTTCCCCTGTACATTCCTTGGCATTACTGTCTGTTATATCTCATTAATATTGTGTTAAAACACGGAAAAAAAACGAGCCCTTAGTATACACTTCTTTCCCTTATTCATTGAGAACGAGGGTCTCGTACTGGCAGACTTGGTGTGTTTAGGTTGTATAAAAGGGACAATTAATCAGCTGCCCGCTCATAATAAGTTCACGTGCCACATGACGCCAAACATGCGCATAAGAGTGTTTTCACACTCGTTGTTTGGCTTATAGATGGCGCTGACTGTCGCTCCTACTTCTAAATTCACAGATAAACCCGAACAAGTGGATGGAGGGAGGGCCGCTGTGATAGCTCAGTGGTTAGAGCATCGAACGCGTAATTCGAAGGTCGTAGGTTCGATTCCTGCTCACAGTTGGTAATTTTTTCATCCACTTTTCTTTCTTCTTTCTTCTTATTTACATTCCATTGGTTCTAATAACTTCCCCTGTACATTCCTTGGCATTACTGTCTGTTATATCTCATTAATATTGTGTTAAAACACGGAAAAAAAACGAGCCCTTAGGTATACACTTCTTTACCTTATTTCATTGAACGAGGGTCTCGTACTGGCAGACTTGGTGTGTTTAGGTTGTATAAGAGGGACAATTAATCAGCTGCCCGCTCATAATAAGTTCACGTGCCACGTGACGCCAAACATGCGCATAAGAGTGTTTTCACACTCGTTGTTTGGCTTATAGATGGCGCTGACTTTCGCTCCTACTTCTAAATTCACAGATAAATCCGAACAAGTGGATGGAGGGAGGGCCGCTGTGATAGCTCAGTGGTTAGAGCATCGAACGCGTAATTTGAAGGTCGTAGGTTCGATTCCTGCTCACAGTTGGTAATTTTTTCATCCACTTTTCTTTCTTCTTTCTTCTTATTTACATTCCATTGGTTCTAATAACTTCCCCTGTACATTCCTTGGCATTACTGTCTGTTATATCTCATTAATATTGTGTTAAAACACGGAAAAAAAACGAGCCCTTAGGTATACACTTCTTTCCCTTATTTCATTGAAAGAGGGTCTCGTACTGGCAGACTTGGTGTGTTTAGGTTGTATAGAGGGACAATTAATGAGCTGCCCGCTCATAATAAGTTCACGTGCCACGTGACGCCAAACATGCGCATAAGAGTGTTTTCACACTCGTTGTTTGGCTTATAGATGGCGCTGACTGTCGCTCCTACTTCTAAATTCACAGATAAACCCGAACAAGTGGATGGAGGGAGGGCCGCTGTGATAGCTCAGTGGTTAGAGCATCGAACGCGTAATCCGAAGGTCGTAGGTTCGATTCCTGCTCACAGTTGGTAATTTTTTCATCCACTTTTCTTTCTTCTTTCTTCTTATTTACATTCCATTGGTTCTAATAACTTCCCCTGTACATTCCTTGGCATTACTGTCTGTTATATCTCATATATATATATATATAGTATATATATATATATATATATATATATATATATATATATATATATATATTATTGTATGAAGTCTTGGTAGTCTTGTCTGCGTCAGCATTTATTTGAGAAAAGACCTCGCAAAACGAACGGGCAGAGCCAGTACACACACGGTGACGATGATGATGACCCAGAGTGGCAGTTAGGACAAAGATACAAGCTGATAATGGTGATTTTGATTATGCAGGGATGATGACGATGTAAGTAACAAATGCCCACACTAATTCCCCCCCCCTTGGAAGCGGACACCCTGGCCGCCGTAAGTCAAATTGAAGGGGAACGTCGCGTGAAAGGTTTCATGCGACAAATGTGGACAATCTCTGTGCTGCGGTAGCTGTGGTCTGTTGGGGCTACGAGTGGTGTGACACAATAATTAACTGGCGAAGTCTGTTCTAAAACAATGTATGGCCCGGTGAAGCGTGGTTGGAATTTGTCACAAAGACCAGGAGTGCGAATAGGTGTCAAAAGCAGCACATCGTCAACAGGTTTGAAAGACACAACGCGGTGGGATTCATCATAGATGATCTTCCGCTCGTGCTGTCTAGCTTCAATATTGATGCGAGCCTGATGGCGAGACTGCGCCAGGCGGGAAATGTATTCTTCGCTAGAACACTGACATGAATTCCCAAGGCTGTTAAAGTAGGAGACGTCGAGAAAGGTAGTCGGGCTGCGTCTTTACACGAGGTAAAACGGTGAGTAGCAAGTTGTTCGCTTAACGACGGTGTTGTAAGCGAATGTCAGGAATGGTAAAAGAGTGTCGCAGTTTTTGTGGTCGGGTTGGACGTAAACGGCTATCATGTCAGCAAGGGTTCGTGAAATCTTTCTGTGAGACCCATTTGTCTGAGGGTGTAGCTTGAAGCTGTCTTGCGAGTAGTTCCAGAAGCGGTGCAGTACTTCATTTACCCATTTGTGACAGGAACACTTTGCCGCGGTCACTAAGCAGTAGACGGGGAGCCCCAAGACGCACTATTATTGCGTGAAGAATAAGTCTGCAACTTCCACAGCTGAGCCTGTAACAACAGAGGAAGTCTCAGCGTAGCGTGTCAAGTGGTCCCACGGCGGTTACTATCCATCGTTTGCCAGCAGATGTGACGGGGAGAGGCCCGTGAAGGTCAACACCTACAACCTCGACGGCATTGAAGGGCACGGAAGTGGCTGTAGAGGTCCAGCAGGTGCCGACATGGAGAGTTTACGACGCTGACGTGGGTAGCAGAAGCCGACGTGCCACGCTACACTAGAAGGAAGGCCAGGCCAGTAATACGACATCGAATGTGGTCAAGAGTTTTTTTAAAACCAAGATGACCAGCGGTCAAGTCGCCGTGGAGGGCT
>NW_023608294.1:0-47377 GCF_013339725.1 Rhipicephalus microplus | reverse complement strand
ATAAAGCGTTGGCGAGTTCTGGCGCGTCCAACTATTGAGGCAAAAACCGCCGTGGGGTCGCAGAATGATCTTTTCATCGTGTAAAGGAAGCGGAGGCGGATTCTGATTCTGGCTCCGCTTGCATGTGGTTTGCTGAGGGGCATAAGGAATGCCCGATGTATCTTCGGGTGGTTGCACCTCGACGTGCATATGGCGGGCGCATCGCCTGTGTTGGACCGTCTTCCAACAACCTCCCGCGTCGTTGTCCGTGTTGTCGCAAAGGGTAGTGTCATCCTCCATCATTTCTCCGGGTGGAGTGTCGACTTCAGTTTGTTGGAAGAAGGAATTGGAGACAGCAGGATCAGTTGCCGGCCTCGCAGTATTCGCCTCGGGTGTCTGCGCTGCTACCGAGGGACGCGCGTCGGCGTTCGCCGTCGACCACGGCGTTTCATGTTCGTTGGAAACTGTCGTGGAGGCAGTCAAATGCTCTATCGAAACAGAGTGGGTAATAGGCCGAACGCCCTTGGCTCTCAGGTTGAGAAAACGTACCTTAGACTAGCTGGTGGATGGGCGTTCCTGGCTCATGGTAGGAAAAACACGCCTGGACAGCTACGGCCCCAACAGGAGCGGCTGCCTGGGAACCGCTTCAGAGCTGCAGAGACGTGGGCAGCGGCGAAAAGCAAACGCACAGCAGCAAAGTCGTTGGCTGCTTGCGACGAGGAACGCGGCAACGTCGTAGATTCACAGCTAGGGAGAGGGCACGGCGGAACGCGCCGTAGTCGAAGGAGCCGAGAGACAAGCGTCCGCACTCTACGGTTGCCAGAGCTAGAATCGCGCGCCACCAAATTCTCGCGACCAAACGCCGGAGTGACGCCGCGAGGTCAAAAGAAAAAGAAAAAAAGAAAACAAGCTCCTCGGGCACGCTCCCTCTCTCCTTGGAAGTGTAGGTTCGCCGACGAACCTCCTCACCCCACATCGGCGGCCGAGCAAGCACTCGAAATTTCTAGATGGAAAGGGGCTTGGTGATGCTGGGCTGAGTCATCCGTCGCGGACGGCCCTCGTATCGTCTCGACCTTTCCCCCAGCCTTCGCTGCGCATCGCGCCGACGAAGTGATGAGAACTTTCTGGAATCTCGCGCGGAAGGTATTTAATCGAGCAGCCGAGACGAGAGATCAGGAGAAGACGGAAGTTAGCGCCAGAGCGCGTAGGGATTCCGCCGTGTAGTCGGCGAAGGTTTTGTCCGTGGAGACAAAGCAGGAGAAGAAGATGATTTCCACCTGAGGGGTGACGACTCCAGCTACAGGCAAGAGTGTGTGTTTACCGCTATCGAGCGAAGACGCGTGGCAACAGCTGCGTGTGTGAAGCCGACGTGTTTCCGGCGAAGAAGTTTGAAGCTTGGAGAGTGGCCAATTGAAGACGCGAGGTTTCCTGAAAAAGAAACTTCAGCGAGTTCTCCTGGAAGAGAATCTTCGGGGGCCGCGGAACGACAACAACGCTTGACTTTAAGTGAGTGATTCTCGGAAGAGTATCATCTAGACTTTTGTTCCAAGAACTTTGGACTGAATAGGTTTTCTATCTTTTTAGTCTTTAAGTGTCTTGGTTTTCAATGCATGCGACTGCATTGTAGTGCGTATTGTTGTCTGTGTCCGTTGTTTTGAGTGTGGCTAATTGTTCTGTGCAGTACGTTGTTTGGTGGGAGACATATTGTATTCAACTATTGTGGAGTGTGCATACTTGTGTATTGTTTTTGATCTGCCATTATTGAGAATATAATTCTGTTTTGTTTATCAACTCTCAGCTCTGACTTGTTCTTTGGGCCACAGCCGGCGTCCGCTGGCGCGCCAAAAAGGACCACTTCTAAATTGTCCACGCTTTCATGGTGCGGTTCGGGGGGCCGATACTTCGGCCCTTGGAATTAGCCCGGCGATCGCCTCCCTAATTAACGAGACCCGTGACACTATCTATCTATCTATCTATCTATCTATCTATCTATCTATCTATCTATCTATCTATCTATCTATCTATCTATCTATCTATCTATCTATCTATCTAGCCAGCTACGACTGTTAGCTTTCCTGGCCGTTTCGATAATGGTATCAATACCAAACTTGGTATGACTTAAGATGACTTTATGAAGAACATATTTGATCAGTCATAACATGAAAGTTGTGTTATGTATGTCATAAATGTTATGATTTCTATTTCATGATCCTGCAGCTCTTTCGGTGGTTTCATTTCCATTGCATCTTGCAAAACTGGTATGGTAGGACATGATTGCATGGCGAACACAAGCGACAGACCGTAACATGAAATTCATGGTATGCGTGTCATGTAACATAATGATTACATGTCACGCTCATGATGCGCTCGCAGCCATTTCGCTAGTGTCACATATACGAAATTTGGTATTACAGTATGTGAATAGATGATGAAGGTATGTGACTGGTGCAAACTTGATAATCATGAGATGTGTGTTATGTAACAGCATGATTACATGCCATGCTCACGATGCACTGGCGGCTGTTTCGCTAGCTTCACATGTACCGAATTCAGTATTACGCGACGGGTATGAACAGCATAGGTGAATGACACATCCAAAGATGATAATCTCGACATGTGCGTCATTTAACAACACGACCACATGCCCCCACTGATGACGCGCTCACGGCCGTTTCGCTAGCTTCACATAATTTGGTATTAAGTTACGCCAATGAATGACGAAGGTATGTGACCGGTGCATACATAACAGGGTGATTTCACGAGAGAATGACACGGGTCCAAAAGTTGATATTTTGGATTTCATTGAGTATTTTATATTTCGTGTACCTCTCACCAGGTAGCCCGAAAGTCAACTTCGTTTTATTATTAACAGCATAACTTACGAGAAAAAAATATCAAACTTCACCAACACGAAGGCACCAACTTCTTCAGCTGTCATTTTCGAAAATTGCAGATGCTATAAAAAGACAAATATTTTTGTTTCAATGAAGATGTTTTACCTGAAATGCATGTCTAATGAAGAATGAATTCATACAGTTTCAAGTTTGTAGACCTTAAGAAAATAGCTTTCAAAAAAGTCTAATTTGGGACAGTTTAAAATAAGTTACGTATTCTCCATTTTTTTTTCCAAAAGTAATGCAAGTGTACTCAGATTTGGATGCAGGTTAAAGAACCCCAGGTGGTCCAAATTTCCAGAGCCCTCCACTACGGCGTCTCTCATAATCATGTGGTGGTTTTGGGACGTTAAACCCCACAAATCAATCAATCGAAAGTAATGCAAGCAGCGTTTTCAAACTTCACACGTTTTAAGGCTATAATATGTCCATTAGGTACATAAATTATTGTTGCCGTAGGGCTAATGTGATTTTTATATCTTGCCTCAAATTTCTCTAGCTGGCAAAAAAGTACTCCAGTGAAATTTGAATAAGAAAAAAACCCTATCTTCGATTTTTCTTAAAATCTTGTAAATAGACAACCGAAGGTCGTCATACAGTAATATAGAAAAACATCTTGCATTATTTTGTTTTTAGCGACAATATTCGTGGTACAAATCAGAGCTTTTCGAGAATGCGCTGATAAGTTGAGAATTCTAGAAATCGGAACGGAAAAGCAGCAATAAGCTTCAAAGACGAGTAAACGGGACAGCATTTGGTGAAGAAAGGCTGTTTTAGCAATGTCACAAATACGTACCCATGAAGGCGCATTTATGCTCCTGATAACACAGCTCCAATGGAGGAAATTTTCGACACTGTAACACAGTTGCAAACCATCTGTCTATATTTGCAGATAAACTCAAACATGAAAATGTTTTAACGCAAGTGTTGGGTCTCGCTAGAAAAAGCATATGCGCTTGAAGTACCCTCACTGGTATTTTGGTGGTTACTGCGTGAAAGAAGAGATTCGCTCAAAATGGCTGCATCTTTTGCAGATCACGTTTAGCAGTACGTGACGCTAACAAAACACGACCACGATCAGTTCCCTCAGATGTGCTTAGCCAAACATGCCAAGAACGTATGCCTGAAACACGTGGCAACGATTTCCCCTGGCTCTTCTTAAACTGACGGAATGTTTCTAGCTCGTCTGCATTTGCACACGGCAGCTTGACATTCTTGAGCTTCGCGCTCATTTGCGCCACCATTTGGGATGCTGACATAATCACCGCTGAGCTTACCGCTCTGAGGTTGTAGAACGTAGCCTGATGCTTTAGTAGGCCACCAACGCCGTCACCAGAATTCTTGCCATGTCCTGTGGCCGAAAAAATCCACTTTGTTGAAATATAATCTTTCTGACATAACTCGAACAACTGGTACTTGTTTTTGAAGTGACTGCATGCACCATCAGAAACATAAGTAATGCGTGTCAGGGTTAAGGTGTTCCTTCATATAGTTGTGGATTATTTGAAGAGCGATACAGGCATGTGCAGCATCTTTGCATGTGTCATCACTGATCACGGCAAAAATTTGAATTGATTGCTTCCTTGTGACGACACACGTGAATATAGACACCTGTCTTTTGTGCCATTAATACGACTGTACCTCATTCGGTAAAATGGCTGTCCAATTTTCGGCGAAATCAAAGTGAAAAATGCAAGATTCTTTTTCTTTGTTCTCTTTCGCATGGCGTATTGCTGATTCTTGAGTGTATCTTATGTAATCATGGGTAATCCACTTCACGAACCATAGACTTAGCTCTCGCAGAAAAGCACTTGCCTGGGCTGTTCTTTTTTTTACTAGATCGCCGTTTTCCCATACTGCATAGGCTACCTCAATATCTTCAGGGATTCCTAAACATGTGGCTCTCAGAGCGTACTCCTTAGCACAACAGTCACAATGGCCTAAATAACAATGGCCTAGATCACAATGGCCTAAATAACGATCACTTGTAGGGGAGCTGCAAAGACATAGTTTTTTCAAGACGTCCGCCGTGAAGGCACCATCGGTGACATCTTGTGGGGCAGAAACACACTCCGTGGCATTAGCACAGTATATACAAAGGCACACTTCTTGGTGTGGTGCAAGAAGAACCCAGTTCTGCCTCAGTGAATAAAACTTTGAGAGCCCAATAGACGTGTTCGGATTAGCTTCTCTAAAGAGGCGGTAAGCCTCTCGCACCGAATGGGTCATAAACCTTTTCGAAACAAGCTCCTTGTTTCCGTCAATGATAACAGATACTACATTTTTTTCGTTGGGACTCTGCCGAGAGCAACTACACTCATCTTTGGAGTAGTAAGCCATAGCTGCCTGGACGTCCATTGGTTTCAGCCATGTCCTTTTTACCGCATTTGGTGCTAACCATATCCCGTGTTTTGCGTGCCATCGTCGGGATCTGTATATCATGTAAGCTGACAAGTTTGGTATAAGTGCTTGGAGTTTTCGGCGCCCTATATCGCTCGGGCACAGTGTAAACAAACGCATGCGCTCTTGATACGAAGAACACGCTTCATAGGCTTGATTGAAGTTCTTGAACCACTGGGCCCACACACTGCATTTCGGATCTGATGGTTGAAAGTGGCGGTTACACACGTTACGGTGGCATTTCACGGCTACTGCAGAATTGCTGCTAAGTTGTCTTGGCTTTGCATGAACTTTGCTATTTTGCGCATGCAGCTTCTCCAGTCGCATATGTGACAATGCTTCAGGCGTGTTTACGCACCGCTCATGACTTCTGCCTTTTTCTTCTTCCGGCAAAACCTCACCAGCTGTTTCAGCTGAGAAGCCATTAGACGAAGACAGCATATCTCTGAGGTGTCTGAAGCAGTTCTGGCAGACGTGGTCGTTGTTATGTGCATGGCGGGCAGCTTTCGGCAAAAGCTTCTGGAGGGCAAACAGGCCGATGTCTTCGACGTTGCGGAAGTTTCTGTGATAAGATATTTTCTTTTTATGCAACATGAGGTAATCTGAACAAAAAACGCTATCCCGGCCGAATTGGTCAGCCATCGCCATGCTCCCTGAGGCTCAAATTACTGGCAATGCAACTATGCGTGGAACCAGCAGCATGAAAGTGATCTATCTGTCGTCTGTTCTCTGTATCTCGCCTTCAATGAGAGCCGACGTAAAACAGCGTGCGCAAGTATCCACAGTGCGAATGCAAAACTAAAGTATAGTACGTTAAAATGAATTTTGCAATGTTTTTGTCGATAAAATTACGGGAGGCGTAATCTTTGTGCCTACTTTGAACCATATGATCTAAACCATTGCCTCCGAGATGCGGCGCACAACAATTCATTTGTAGAGTAGACGACCGATGACAACTTGCCCTAGAGCGTGTTCTTCAGTCTAATGCGGCAGTCTTCGTGCCCCAAATGATAAAAAATTTGTTTTGAATCGTTTATGAACTCATTCAACATTCGAGTCTCTTACCCAACGTGTTGCAAACACATGGCGTCACAGCAGCTCCATCTGTCTGTCAGTAATGGAGAGGCACCACATATTAGATGTTGATTGATTTGTGGGGTTTAACGTCCCAAAACCACCATATGATTATGAGAGACGCCGTAGTGGAGGGCTCCGGAAATTTCGACCACCTGGGGTTTTTTAACGTGCGCCCAAATCTGAGCACACGGGCCTACAACATTTCCGCCTCCATCGGAAATGCAGCCGCCACAGCCGGGAATCGAACCCGCGCCCTGCGGGTCAGCAGCCGAGTACCTTACCCACTAGACCACCGCGGCGGGGCACCACATATTAGATGTCTCAGTGCTCTACGTATAAGAGTGAATTCAGATACTGTAGAGTACCGTGTTCAAAATAGTTACTCCTATATGCTAAAACAGCCTTTCTTCACCAAATGCGGTCACGTTTACTCGCGTTTGAAGCTTATTGCCGCTTTTCCGTTCCGATTTCTAGATTTCTCAACTTATCAGCGCATTCTCGAAAAGGTCTGATTTGTACCACGAATATTGTCGCTAAAAACAAAATATAGCAACATGTTTTTCTATATTACTATATGATGGCCTTCGGTTGTCTATTTACGAGATTGAAGGAAAAATCGAAGATGGGGTTTTTTTTAATATTCAAATTTCAGTGGAGCACACTTTTGCCAATCTGAGAACTTTGAGGTAATATATAAAAATTTACATTTGCCCTACGGCAGCAATAATTTATGTACCTAATTAACACACTATATCCTTTAAACGTGTCAAGCTTGAAAATGCTGCTTACATTACTTTCGGAGAAAAAAAAATGGGGAATACGTAACTTACTTTAAACTGCCCCTAAATTAAACATTTTTAAAAGCTATTTCCTTAAGGTCGACAAACGTTAAACCGCATGAATTCATTCTTCATTAGATATGCAATTCAGGTAAACATTATCTTCCTTGAAACAAAAATATTTGCCTTTTTATAGCATCTGCCATTTTCGAAAATGACAGGTGACGAAATTTGTGCCTTCGTGTTGGTGAAGTTTGATATTTTTTCTCGTAAGTTATGCCGTTAATCATAAAACAAAGTTGACTTTCAGGCTACCTGGTGAGAGGTGCGCGAAATATAAAATACTCAATAAAATCTAAAATATCAACTTTTGGACCCGTGTCGATCTCTCGTGGAATCACCCACCTGTTAGTTTGTGCCTCCTGTATTGTTGCTTTTTTGGTCATATTCTCATACTGTACTACCCCACTGCTGCCTGGGCTATTCTTAGCCTCTAGTATTTTCTAAATAAATAAAATAAATAAATAAACATCACGCGGTGCGCGTGCTCGCCGGCATTCATTTCGTCGCGTCACGCCGGCGTTGCTACGCCAGGCACCTGTTTTGCCATATACTCGCAGGCGCGCGCCGCGCTGAGTTGCTGTGATGCATGCGCGCTTCAGCGCGTCCGGCGTCCGTCCGTCATGAAAAGAGGGAGACGCAGTGTTGTCTTGGTAACGCATTGGCGCGAAATGCAGCTTGTCGCATTTCGCGCCGGTTCGTCGGGCCGCGCCGACGGACGCTGGTCGCACCTGGCGTCAGACTATAGAATGCTCGCGTTTTGCTAACGTAGCATCACTCATTTTGCTAACGCGTTTTGCTAACGTAGCATTGCGTGAACCCTACCTTGGAGTATAGTGGGCTCTTCGAGATGCGTTTGTGGCCGTTTTGCTAGCTCCACATATACCGTATTTGGTGTTACATGACGTCAATGGATGACGAAATATATAAGTAGTGCAAAGAATATAATGCTGACACCCGTGTCATGCAAGAACATGACAACATACCACGCTCATAGCATGCTCACGGATGTTTTACTAGCTCCAGGTATATTAAATTTGGTATCACGTGACGTGAATAGATGACGAAGGTAAACGACACATTCAAACATGATAATCATGACACCAAATTCATGTACGGCATCATTTACCTCCTCCTCGTAACGTTGTGCTGATTTTGAAGTGGCATAGCAACATTTCTTATTTATGCTTCGCATATCATCGATCCCCATTGTACGTGGGATCTGCCAATTTTTTATATATTAATAGGATGCTTGTTTCAAATCATTTATTCTTTCAAGAGAGCTTGAGATGATGTCATGTTTACGTAAATTGTACAAGACTTCACGTGTGTACAAAAAAGGCATTGCTTTCCTTTTTATTAGCTATGAATGAATAGAGTTAAATTGATTGATTGATTTGTGGGGTTTAACATCCCAAAACCACCATATGATTATGAGAGACGCCGTAGTGGAGGGCTCCGAAAATTTCGACCACCTGGGGTTCTTTAACGTGCGCCCAAATCTGAGCACACGGGCCTACAACATTTCCGCCTCCATCGGAAATGCAGCCGCCGCAGCCGGGACTCGAACCCGCGACCTACGGGTCAGCAGCCGAGTACCTTAGCCACTAGACCACCGCGGCGGGGCAATAGAGCCAAATTCAGCGAAGGTTTCAATGAACGGGGGTGGTTCCTCCTGCTTATTTTAGGAAAACGGAATGCTATCCTTAGATCAAGGAACTAAACTGACTCTTCTTTCACCATCTCCATTGTAAAATTCAGACCTCGGCCGCCTTTGTGGAGAACCTTCAGCATGTACGCAGAATGAGGGCAGCAAACATCACTATCAAATAGCATCAGAAAATTATCCTGATACCCAAGCACATGCAGGACAATAGGGGTCGAGTCTACGAAAACGAAGAGTATTTTAATAAGCTTCAAGCACAACTTTCAATCTAATGCAGACGCCTATAATTTGTATGAAACATTTTCGTTCGTGTTCAACGACGGCGAAATTCAAGTAAAGTAACAGCAGTTCTAAACAGGATCCCAGGAGTAGTCTCCTAAACGTAAAGAAGTTGCATTTCCGTTTAGCTCGGCAATGCAAAAAAAAGTCTACTATGCATATTCTTATATGAAGGCCTGCAATACTCGTTTCGGCTCAATGACCTAATGGCATGTGTTCTAAAGAACACACGCCACAATATGAATAAAACAATAATTTTCATAATTTCACTAGCATTTGTAAAAGATGGTTGCATCGAAAACGCAAGTTCTTACGTTCATTTGTGTATTTGTATGGCTATTTTCTTTTTTGTCGGTGTCCTTTTTGACTTACACCTTCGTGACGACTTCAAACAGTTCACTTGTTTCAATTCCAATAAAAATATCAGTTGAAAGTCGGCGTATCTCCTGTTTGCTTCTTCTCTTGGTCCGTCGTTTTAGTGCGTACATTGCTTCATGCACTGGAATGTTCAACGCGAACCATGCACAATATGTTTTTAATCATTTGAGGCCACCGTGGAAATGACCATGAAATATACTCGTGTTTTATCTGGAAACATCGTCTGTAAATCAATGTTATACAAATCTGCTCTCCTAAAGCACAGCTGTTATCTTCACAGTATTCTCGAAAAAAGTACTGTTTTGATAAAAAGCAGCAACAAAGCTTTTACATTTTACCAGCGCCGATCCACTGTTAACCACTCATTAAAACTAGGTTTTATCACCGTGAATAAAATACGCATTTTTGCCCCAACAGGGAGCTATTGGGAACCTATGCATGACGCTGTGCTTAAGAGCCTTGCGTGCAGATTCAATAATATGGCATCACACACCAAAATATTGCTATAACTTACTTTGCAAGATATTACTCAATGTAGTTGCGCCACTCTCAGCATCATGTTAAGCCACTGCGCTGGTGTCAACAGGGTCGAGAAATCACTTGTCGGAAACTGCAGAGGCCACATCATATAAACAATGCTGTTCGAGATCTTGTACAGGGTTTTAAATCCGCGTACATCCTACCTTATAAGTTAAGGCAGTAAGCATTTGTATAATACATGTAGCGCACTTTTAAAACGTTAAATTCATGCGCAACAATTTTTTTACGTGAAAGTAGCTGGTGTTTGGTAGGTTATGCTTTGGAAGGTTACGTATTCCATCTTTTTCAAGGCAAACTTAGATCTCGGTAAATTAACAACATTGTGCTTATGGCAGCAATATAAATCATAGATTTGTTATGCATACCATTCTTTTCCTGAATGACCAAAAAAAAATATCCACGATATCATAACAAGTCCAAAGAACTTCCCACGCACCGTCAGAATCCTAGAATATTACTTTCACGAGTTCCTCAATTTTCTTCGTTCAAGAGTGCTTGCGTTCACTTATTGCACCGAGCCTAACCAAACAGCATCACTGCGCGAATATATATTATCGTGCTATCTAAAGAAGCCCGGCATAAACTGGAATCGAGAAGTTCACGACAATCTCAT
The DNA here is from genome assembly GCF_013339725.1 of Rhipicephalus microplus. NCBI lineage: Eukaryota > Metazoa > Arthropoda > Arachnida > Ixodida > Ixodidae > Rhipicephalus > Rhipicephalus microplus. The sequence goes on along the minus strand of NW_023608294.1, from coordinate 36,712 downwards.
AGCACGGATAACAAGATTACTTACTCCCTGGCAGCATATTGGGATCCGGTATGTATTAAATTCGAATGATTTGTTGTGTTTTTGGTTCGTGTAGAAAAATTGAAAGCAGTATTTTCGTATTGGGGACATATATGTCCTGTAGAGTTCCAATATTTCTAGGAGTTGAAGATGGTTGAAACAGCAACATACATGCTATATATAGTTACAAGATTTCTAGAAGTTGATTCTTCAAGTAGTGACATATATGTCGTGTATAGTTCTAAGATTTCTAGGTGTTAATGGTGGGTCAAGCAGCAACCTATGTGCCATGTATAGATCCAAGATTTTGAGGAGATGATGTCGGTTCAAGCAGTAATGCATGTGTGATGTATCGATCCAAGATCTATAGAAGTTGATGGCAGTTCAGGCAGTGACATACGCGTCATGTACAGTTGCAAGATGTCTAAGAGTTGATGGCGGTTCAAGCAGCAAGCATTCTGTTCGACTACTGCTCCACTTCGTGAGTTTTACAGCAGTGATATAAGTGCCACTTGGAAGTGTTTTGGCGAAAGGAAGCGGCCGAGAACACTATTTTCAAGCTGAGAACTGGCAATACACTGCCACGCGGGGTGCTCACTATTCGAATCTGGCATTTTTCGAAGCAATACATGATTGGGGCTTCCAGTACACCAGAATTAAAGGATTTTCTCACTGCTGTACGTTTTTTATCTTGAACTGTGAGACTAACACAGCTTGAACTTTCAAGAAATATTCGAACCAGTGAACCATGCACGGAATATTCATGATGCAGCATCAAGATGAGCAGATAAAACGATATCATGGTAGCTACTTTAGCTGCTGTGATAGCTAACGGTAAATGACCTGTTGCTAATGAGCACTACGTCACGGGTTTGGCACCCAATTAAGTACAGAAGTTTCAGTTCGGCGCACTAAGTATGCAAGAAACGATAGTTTGGTCGGCTTTGCGTGGATAATGCTACAAAATGCGTTGTGACAGTGTATGGACTGCGACATTTTTTCAGGTACCCATCAAAATGTAGGAACAAAAAAACGCAAAGGTTTTTAAAATCTTCAATTTTCTACGTAGTAATGTGGCAAAACCGTGCATGCAGAAAAGTTGGAAATCTTGAAGCGCTGGAAATTACAGCCTCAACAATACATATAAACGCAAGGACACAAAATCTTTCAATCAGGGATATTTGCCGCGTGACTAGTCAATTAATGTTTAGGAGTGTTAACGTTGAGCAACAGTCTGAATATCGAAAACAAAGGTGTGAACGACGCCATGAACTTGACTGGAAATTAGGCTTATTGGAGATAGTGAAGCATGTTGTACGAAAATAGTAGTAGAGCTTAACAAGAAAAATTGCTCTTCTTTGCTCGGGAATTCTCAAACGTGGGAGCTCTCAGTTCACTCTTAATTCTATTTGCTGAATCAATGTGAGTTGAGCTTGCTGGTATATTTAACCGCTAACATGGTGACGCGCAAGGCGATGGAACAAGAACACACAAACTTAAAGGCAGCACGTAGATGCTACAATCTTTCTGGGCCAGTCCGTCTTAGCTGGTTGTCTAGGGATGTGCGAGAAAGAGCACCTCTCGACTGGAAGGAGCAGTTGGGTATTCGGGGTTTGCTGGTTGGTTTGGCGCATTCCAATGAAGAGCAATAGAGGTGAAGCAGTCTCACACATCAAGAATATTGGTCACGGCACCGGCAGTGGTAAACCGTCTTGCGAAATGCGAGGCCCAGGAATGCATTAGTTCTAAGCTGTCACCAAGCAGCGGCATCTGCACGGGTCAGTATTATTCAAGAAAAAAAAAATCCAATCACAAATAGCCGTCACCAAGACGTTTATAGTATAAGTGGCGCTACATTGGAAAATTGTTTATTCAGAAATAGAATCCCCACATTGTTAAATACTCTAAGAAATATTTTCAGAATGCTAAAACTTATCATTTCGTTAGGATGCCATCGCTCAACAAAATACAGAAAAATGTGAAAGATAAAAACAAACTAGAATACCAATTTTCTGAAAAGGTAGCATGTAACGTGCATGATTATGTCAAAAATCAAGAAAATAAAAGAAAAACGAATCCAGGTATAAGAGCAGAATAATAAGCAATCTGGGCATAGCTTGAAGCGAGCAACGTACAGAGAATGGTGAGAAATAAAAACAGCACTATTTTAGAGGCCATTGAAAATGTCAAGTCTAAACCAAAGCCGGAGCATCTGGCATCTTCCCAGCTTGCCTATATTATTGGGCTCATTTTGACACCAAATAATCTTGTGAACTCCACACAGCATCCTAGCTATCCCCATGTGCAAAAAATATTCAACATATGCTAACTAAAATTTCTTCTGACGTCGATGTTGATCCTGGTCAAGCGGAAACTGTTTGTATAAAGAGACAAAAGCCCCGCAACCAGCAAAATAATCCAGCGTAGGTTCCCCCAACACCAAACTACATAACACCATGTGCCCTCTTTATGTTTCTTTGTATATTTCGCACAGTATTTTCAGCAACGCACGTGTGCTGGAAGACACTGACATTACACCATGCGCTCGACGTCGCTCGTGCCATACATACGAGGCAGCCTCAAGTCATCAGCGAAGTTATTAAAGGAATGGCGGAGAAATGTTGATATAGAGAGTTGAATTGAAGTACGTCCGAATGCCTAGTTTATGTAATGAAGCACACAAATAATTCCAAGGAAACATCAAAGTTAAAGCAAACCTTCGCTTTTCATTATTTGTATAAAAACCAAAATTACCTGAGAAAGTTGCAATGAGTGAGATTGATAAGTTATACGTGGTGTTAAAATCTTATCCAAGGTAAAGCTTTTTTATGGGAAATATGGCTGCTCGAAACAATGCAAATTTTGGGGGAAAATTGAGAGCAGGCACAGAATGGGACTGGAAAATCTCGTTTACAATAATGAAAAGCCAATGCAGTTTAGGCTTACACTTTCGTACTGAGTATAAGGTTCCAGCGGTGACATATATGGATCGAAATCCAGGCATTACAAGGGAGAGAGAAAAGTGATATGTGTTTTGAAAGAAAAAAGCGGCGCATTCAGCAACAACTTTGGATCGAAAGCCTGCTTCTGATAAAGAGAGGTCACGGTTGTCTTTCAAGAAATCTTTTTCTACATAAATACCTGGCAGAGCTAAACATAGTGTGAGAGACAGGGTTGAAATTGCCACATATATTTTGAAAGCGCAGGTAGTAATGCACTTTCGCTAGTGTTGCGAAGGCTTAGGCAGTTCAAAATCTACTGTGCAAGCCTGTTTCACGCACAAGCGCAGACTTCGTTGTTTCTAGAGCACCTCATTGATTCACATGAGTGGTACCACGACTAAACATAAAAATTGCGGTAGTCTCTTCAATGAATTGTGCGCACAGTGCCTGAAAAAGGCGTAAGCTGGCTATGTGCAGAAAATGAAACTGGAAACACCCACGTTTAAACGAGGCGTCGTGCTTCTATCACTTAAGGTTAGACTGACGTTGTGATGTTGTTGTTTGCTCCGAATGATTCTCTACTTTTAACCAGAATGTAGCCTGCCTGAGTTTTTAGATCACAACAACTACGAAATTCCTTTCGGTTTTTCTATATGCCCACAGCTTAGCGATGCAATATACGCCTTGAAAGCAGACCGCAGAATACACGTTTTAGGGGCGAAGCTCCCTATGGCATGGCTTGTGCGTCCTCGTTGTAGGTAGCTGCCCCTCGGTAATTCTTTAACCGGCCATAGAGGGTGGTACTCGTACTATACGCTGAAAAATGGAAATTGTACGACACTAGAGGGCGTCATTTGTACAAAAGATTGATTGACGTCACACCTACGGAAGGAGGGAGAGACGATCGCGTGAGTACGATCGTGTGTTCCTCGGTGGCATCGTACGCCAGGGATACTCTAACTTACAATACAATATAGTTACTGATTATGCTACCTTAAGGTAGCAAAAATGCACCACTGTTTTCCGGGGGCCGCTCAGGTGGCTTTTGACGATTCCAGCAACGTTATTGGTCACGCGCCATCACGTGGTGATAGGTTGTACAAACGCACTGCGAGGAAGCCAACACTAAGCAGACGACGCCGATCTATCGCAGTGTTATGAGCGTGCTGGCGCCCTTGGCACAGACACCGAGTGCGTCCGTCGCGGACACTCGGTGCGTCCTTCACAGACACTGGGCGCGTCCCACAGAGACGCGTCCGGCGTCTCTGTGGGACGCGGTGCTCCCCCTTCTCCTTCAGCGTCTTGGTGCCTGTAAAAGGCTGGCTCGTACCTTCATAAAAAATAAAAGGAAAGCGAAAAAATAAAGCAACGCTAGTAGTAGGAAGTGTGATTGATTGATTGATATGTGGGGTTTAACGTCCCAAAACCACTCTATGATTATGAGAGACGCCGTAGTGGAGGGCTTGGGAAATTTAGACCACCTGGGGTTCTTTAACGTGCACCAAAATCTGAGCACACGGGCCTACAACATTTCCGCCTCCATCGGAAACGCAGCCGCCGCAGCCGGGATTTGAACCCACGCCCTGCGGGTCAACAGCCGAGTTCTTTAGCCACTAGACTACCGCGGCGGGGCTAGGAAGTGTGAAGTCTGCTGCTATGCGGGTGGTGAGGGGCTTTCCCACAAGAGTTTTGAACCCAAGATGGCGTACCTTGGCACAACTCTGCTGCCTAAAGGTAGCATATACAGTAACTCTACAATAAAAACGCCATTTTGGCGCGCATGCGCATTCAGAGGCTCGGCATGCTCGCAGGGTGGCGGCAGATCGCGCTCGACGAAGGGACCCCGACGTTCGCGCACGCGAGGCCGAAGCGCGCCGGGAAACTGCGCGGCGGTGCCGCAAGGACCCTGCAATACGATAGCGGGAGGCCGAAGCAGCGTGGCAGCGGCGTGCGTACCCAGCTTCGCCCCACTCTCCATCATTCACCCCGTGGATATGCTGTCATTTTTTTATATGTAGTCCTCACGGTTATTATGCAAGTTCGATGCCGAGAGTTAGCTGAACAATAAAATCAAGAAAGGTCCAATATCTGCGAATGCAATAACGTTTGCAAATATACCCCACCACGTACGCGAACACTTGCATCTGCTTAAGCAGTGTACCTTCATCGTGGGGCTCCGGTGTTACTCACGAGTTATGGTAAGCAGATAAGCGTTAAGTTTTAGCGTTTCATTTATATTTAATCGTGTTTAGGATATGCGTGTTTCAAATTTGGCGTCTCACGCCATTACCTTAAACAATAAATGGAGAATCTGAGTATTTTTATGGCAAACAGCTCATGATACGGCCGGTATCGTGACTCAATTTATGATGACCAAACATAAACCAGAACAACTGCAGATGCAGACACATTCAGAAACAGCGTATAAGCGTGTTTAAGAAGTGTTTAACGATTTAAAGTACTTGGTGCTCTAATATGGAGAGCATTAAGCCATCGTGAGTGAAGCTTCTGTGTTGTTGTTGTTGGAAAATATCAGAGAATGAGTGCCTCTGTATAGAAAAAGTTTATTCACACTATGTACAGAAAACAAAGGTATCTTAACTGTCCAGTAATAGGGCACATAGACTTCGGCACATATAAGTACCACGACAAACATCACTACGTTGCAATGAAGGCATCATTGCTCTAATATACATGACACTGTTGGCATGCATGTACACAAGAACTCAATGCAACGTCATGACACAAGGGTATAACGTCGCAATTGCTGCAATGAAACAATTAGTTGCAAACGAAATCATGAATAGGCGCTGCTTAGCATCACGTTGGTTGAAAAATCAGTTTTACTCTTTCGTGTTCAACATTGACGAAAGAGCAGGAGCGATGCCGCAGAAACTTGTGCTCCCCAAGAAAGAAAAGCTCCTCAGAGAGCAACGTGATGATCTCTCGTCTCATTCGGACCAGTATCGGCCACAAAGCACGACGGCGGCAGTTCGCAGCCACGGCCTCGCATCGGTTTCGCCAAAAGCTGAAGAGCCCCGCAACTATTAAAAGAGCCGGAAAGCGTGCGGACATCGGCCGTTAGAGATGAATGTTCGCACAACTTGTCCCCGAAAATCAGCATGGACCACAAGCCAAAAACGGAGAAAGACCAAACATTCAATTGTCGCATGTCGATTGGTCTCGACCATGACAATTGGGGCAAGAGTAAGTGCAAACCAACTGCCATCGCTGCAACTGATCTCGAAGGGGGAGCAAGCCCCAGTCCAACCACCAGATAAAGTTCCCGGACATGTCTTGGCAACACTGCTGCAGTTATTCGATCCAAGGGCTGTTCAATATAGATTGACGATGCTGGGGCACCTAGGGCCATAGCAAAGCGGCCTTTTTGTTCACTCCTTTAGATTCGGCCACCTCAATCTCGGGCACGTAGCCTCCAAACGCCGGCGATATGCCAGAAGGGCTTGATACATCAGTGGTAATTCCGTTGATTGGAACCTGGGTTATTTGGCTTGCCGGCAGGAAGACACGTAGTGATAGCCCCAGATGTTATTGATTCAGTGTCTGATCGGGCGTGTCATCCTTGCTTAGTATTCGCAATAGAGCGCGGAGGCACAATGTAGAACCCGTGACGGAAACGTCACGGAATACAAAACCGCCTTGATATTGCGGTTGTGCTAACGCCGGACGAGATAACAATTCTGTGCCACCAGACAAAAAAATGGCAGCATATCCACGGGGTGAATGATGGAGCGTGCGGCGAAGCATCCGTCCGTCCATTCATTCTTACTTCCGTCTGACCATGCGTCCATCTGTGTGACCGTCCATATGTCCATCCGCCCGTCCGTGCGTGCGTCTGTTCGTGCGTCCATCCCTGCGTTTGTCCATGCATCCGCCCCTGCTTCCGTTCATGCGTCCATCCGTCTGTGCAGCCATCCGTGCGTCTGTCCATGCACCTGTGTATAAGTCCGTTCGTCCATCTAGTCAATACTCCAAGTACCACCATGTCGCATCTTTTCATCATATATTCCGCATATAGAAGCTCCGCCATCCCGCGGACAATTCAAGGACTAAACGAGAGGTGGCACACGCACACTTTCTTACGGCTTGCGCTTCGTGTCTGCTTCCCACCTTTAACCACCTCGAGTTCATGGTATATACTGGTTCACTGTATTCATGACACTGCGGCCCAACGCTCGGTAAAACTTTCTAAAACCAAGGAGGTTACACTCAGCGAGTATAACATCCCTGCATTCGTTCATGCATCCGCCCCTGCATCCGTCCATGCGTCCATCCGTCCGTGCAGCCATCCATGCGTCTGTCCATGCACCTGTCTATGTGTCCGCTCGTACATCTATTCAACACTCCAAGTACCACCATCTCGTATCTTTTCATCATATTCCGTATATAGAAGCACCGCCATCCAGTGGACATTCCAAGGTGGCACACGCACACTTTCTTACGGCTTGCGCTTAGTGTCTACTTCCCACCTGTAACCACCTCGAGTTCATGGTATATACTAGTTTACTGTGTTCATGGCACTGCGGCCCAATGCTCGCTAAACCTTTCTAAAACCAAGGAGGTTACCTCCAGCTAGTATAACGTAGCAGCCCTTTCTTGTCAGATAGTGCTCAATGTACATGCCAATAACTGCTAATGGGGAATTAGAGACAGGATAATTCCGCTTATAGCTTGCTCGCACGCTGCGAATATTTTATTGTTCAACAACGCACAGGAGAAATCTCCCACCAGCACCACCTTGCATGTCAAAGCATAAGGCATGTTACGCACTACTACTACAAGGGATGAACGGGTTCCGATTCATGGAGCTTTGCCCCTAAAATAAACTGACGCAGCTTTGCCCTTTCCTGCAGACGTGGAGTGGCGTCTTAGCAGAATGGCAAATGTACCAAAATTTTATGAAGTACACCGTTTGAGATAAGTATTAGCGTTCTAACAGGGGGCATTCGAAGTGCCTGGCTTCTTTTATATCACTTTGAAGAGTTCATACAACAGATGACCAGATGCTGTCCTGTACACCAAATGCAGTGAAAGTAACTCTCAGTATTGGAATGTTAGGAGACCACTGTAAAAGCGACGTGATGCTGATATAACCGCTGGTGTTGCCAATAAAATAATACTGGCTTTTATGAAAGTTTACCCTTGCACCGGAGATAATGTTGAAATTATGGAAAATATCAAGAGCATGCTGCAGCGACTGTTCATTATGTACATATAGAGTAATGTCTTCTGCATATGCAGTGACCTTCACTTGAGTATTACCAGGTAGGTGTAAGCCTCGAATCTGCGGATGACATTTAGCGGCTCTTAAGAAGTGTTCTAATGCAAGGATGAATAGCATTGGGGAAAGGGGACACCTTTGACGGACCCCACGCTTGACTTTAAATGGGCGACTTTTACGGGAGTCCATGTAAAGGGTACTTTCTAAATTAGTGTACATCGCGCGAATGAGGTCAATAAACTTATCTGGGATCCGAATACACGTAAAACATTCAGTATGTAGTTATGGTGTATGAAATCAAAAGCTTTCTCATGATCTGTTTGGACCATCATGTTTGGATGCGTCATTTACCTATGTCGTCCATTCGCGTCGCATAATACCAAGTTTGGTACACATGAAGCTAACAAAACAGCTGCGAGCGCATCATGGGCGTGGTATGTAGTAATGTTGTTACATGACATGCATCTCTTGATTATAATGTTTGCACCAGTCACATACTTTCGTCATCCATTCAAATACGGTAATACCAAATTTGGTATATGTGACGCTAGCCAAACAGCCGCAATCGCATCATGAGCGTGACATGTAGTCCTGTTGTTATATGACATGGACGTCTTGAATTTCATGTTAGGGTCTGTCGCTTGTGTTCGCCATGCAATCATGCAAAATCATTCCAGTTTTCAAACATGCCATGTGAACGAAACCACCACAATACCAGCAACATCATAAAATGCAAATCATGACATTCATGAGCTACATGTTGAGACGTCCCCCGCTACGCCACCGATTACCGAAGAGAGGGAAGACCACTTGACCTTTTTTTATCCGGTTCCCTCTTGAATAGGTGTCTCAAACACTTTCCACATACAGGGATTCGTGCTGGGGCCGGGAAGTAAGAGACGCTATGACCTGTTTCTGTTTACTGATTCCTTAAAGTTAATACTAACTGCAAATATCGTAAACCTGCGTACATCAACCACTACACAAAATTGTAACACATGATTTACACACTCGCGACGTGTGACGCCGGATACATAAGGGAAATAACTTTGACAATACAATGGTGCGGCGATACAAAGTAAACACAGGATGACACAAACAATAAAGTCATTAATTAATAAAACCGCGCAATGTCTCAATATGCCGCATCGCTTCCCGCAAAGCTCATTTAAGTAAAGGAGGTCAAGTTCGTCTCACGACTGGTCCATGTGGTCGGTCTTTACTGTCTTCGTCGTCTTCGTTGCCTCTCTCGGCGATTTCTATCTTAATCTTCTTTCATAACGTCCCGCAATCACTCGTTTCCTCGTTTCCCATTTCTAATTTTCATTCTTCGTCATATCATCTCTGCCTCAGTCATCATCTCATCGACTCTCATTGCTATCTCTTCACACCGTTACCTTCCTTTTCCATTCCGTCTCTCAGCCACCTCGAGCTCATCGCATCGTATCTCCGACTCCCTTCGAATCGCATTTCCGGCCCTCTCGTATCGTCTCGTAGTCCCTTTTTGTAGGACCCGACTCCGCCCTACCGGGGCACCAAACCAATCGCCACTAATGACGCGGCATATTTTCTTGTCAGTCGGAGTGTATCTTCTTCGGCGGCCACCCCCGCGGCCTACACCAGTAGAAAACTCTCTCCAAAACAAAGCCGAGCAAGTAACGATGTACAAACTCAAGCCTCAGGAGCCCCGTGTACATGTACGCGACGGGGGCGGGCTGAGTTGAGTGGCGGGTTCAGCTTACCTCGACGCGCCCGAGTTTATATGAACTCGCACGGACGAGTTGACGTGAGCGGTGATCGCAGCGACGCGTCGAGGCGAGCCGAAAGCCCGTCTTCCGGTACCGGTTTCCGCTCCTCCAAGCCTGCGCTCTCGCCGCTGTGGGCTGCGGTTGTTTACGCAGTTGTCGCTCCGCCACCGCGATGGCTATCTCAGCTCCCGTCTTGGTATTTTTTCTCAGTTTGCACCGGCTGTACTTTATGGTTGTGTTGGTGTCTTGGCTAACACTGCACAACGCGATGGCATCAACGCGTTCACAGCTACTAAGTTGTCTCAAGATGTTCTTTGAGGGGAAGCAATGCGTTGTTCTTGGGCGATATTTAAACATTTTTTACAGCTCTTACAACTTTTTATGAGATAATGCAGCTGCATAATTTGTTTCTATTACTGGCGGTAAGCGCAGGAAAATAGAGCACGAATCAACAAGCCGGCTTTGGTGCATTTAGGAGGCTGCCGACGAACCCTCGGGGCAGTGAAGTGCGCTTACAGTCCGCCGTTGACAGCCTTGGGGGCAGCTCAATATAAATAATATTTTCTCACGTAAAACAGATTCGTATTAAACTTACAAAAATAAATATCGTTTCTGCACCCTTTGAAATGATCCAAAGTGTATATTTTTATATCGAGCGCCACACAGACCGATAAGTGCCTGAACATGAGCAATATTGCAAATTTTTCAAAGTTCATGTGCCAGCGCTTCCAAACTACTGTCTTCGCGACTCGTGTTTTTCCCCCACTTACCGTCAACAATGCAAGCAAGCTATGTAGCTGCGTTGTCTCTGGAAAAGTTGAAAAGCTGTAAAAATTTCTGACTTTGGTCAAGAACACTGCATTGCTTCTCCGCAAAGGACATTAACATACACTAGTGGTGAATGCGTTTTAACGAGGAAATGCGGTTCTTTTCCTACCGACTGGAATCGTTTTACCGTGCTGCGTATAATATTTCACTTTTTCGAAGTTTCGTCGCAACCTAACTGCCACCATATTTAAGAAAGTAAAATTTTCTTTGGAAAATTGGTTCCAAAACGAATAGTGTAGTAAAGTGACCAACCATCACTTTATATAGTGTAATCGTAGATGGTCTAGCGTACTGTCTGGGATATTTGGCGTGGAACGACCCTCATCTCCTCCAAAACTCGAACACTAAACCCGAAAAAACGTTCGAAGTGCCTAAGTCTATTCAGGGATTCATGAAACACGAATTAAAAAGAGCGAAACCAACACTGGACTACGCTTTTCCTCGGGGGGGGGGGGGGGGAATTACATGTATTGGTAAAGGCACTTAACTTTTGTGATAAAGTCAATGTACACCACTTGCAAAAAAAAAACAAAAAAAAAAACTTACAAAGAATAAAATACCCGAAAGTATTTGCCTTTTCATAGTCGAACCTGGCTGTGAAGAACGCAAAATAAATGCAAGCGGAGTTGGAAGGCTGCTCATTAGTAGACAATTGTGTGAATTTACGCAAATGTATTCTGATGGCGAGGGGAAGCGGAGACCGCGACGGGCGGGAGCGGTCACGAGCCGTCAACTCAGCGCGACCGGTTATACATGCCCTTTCTGAGCGCGGCGAGTTCGGTGAACCTACCCCCTGTCTCCGGGTCGGCGGGACTCGCCGCGACGACTCTCCGCCCCGACGCGTCCGCTTATACATGGGGAGGGCGAGTGCAGAAAACCTGTTTATTTCGACTCAGCGCGCCCTCGTCGGGTCAATGTAAACGGGCCTAGGGAGAGTGATGGGCGAGCCGTCCGAACACACTTTAATTACGGGCGAACAATGGTCCCGATGCTTTCGGTACTAGGCGAGGCGATGTCCAGACCAAGTCTCAATGTTTCCATGCATCTCGGTGTCTCCCGCGAAATTCTCCGTAGCCGCCGCTTCTTCGTCATTCACTGCCGGGGGTGGACATCCGCGCAGAACACAGTAATGAGTCCTGGAACCACGGAGACTGACAGAAGTCAGACCGGACCCGGCACAGGCACTGCGGCAAAGGTCGCATTCCCCGAATCAACAAAAGGTGCTCTACTGCTCCCCCAAGCCACAAATCTGAAGGGTGCGCGCGGATTATCTCCACCGTACACTGTCACACGGTCTGTAGACGACAAGGCGCCGCCCGGTCCTCGTGTTTGCGCGGGGTAGCCTGTGAGAATAGTAGAAATAATCCTTCCGGTACTCCATTCCGGAACGCCCATTCGTTACAGCGAAGGTTTTCTTTTCCTTTTTTTATGCGTGGGTTTGAGAAACGAGCGTACACATCTTGAATGGAGCGGGGTTCAGTCCGTGTTTGCGGGGACGTCATGTTATGACTATTTTCTTGTTATGACTAGTAAAATATGTTCTTCATACAGTAATCTTATGTCATACCAAGTTTGGTATCAATTATCGAAATGGCCGATAAAAGTCATAAGTGGCTATATATATATATATATATATATATATATATATATATATATAGATAGATAGATAGATAGATAGATAGATATCTATATATATATATATATATATATATATATATATATAGATAGATAGATAGATAGATAGATACGCTAGAATTCACTAAAAAGCACTAGAATTCACAGACGCCACTGGGGCGTACACACCGACAAAACTTATACGCAACGCAAACAGCTGCAGTCGAACGCCAGCACGCGTCCGTAGACATCGAAAAAACATAATTATCACGCAAAAGACTTGGTCGAAAATAATGACTCCGATGCCAGTCGAACATGTGCCGGCGCACGAAAAGAAACAATCAATGTTGAAGCTTAGAAATGATCGTTTGTGCATGCCTGCCCACAGGCTCTGTGACACATGAACCACAACATTTTTCTGCCTCTTAGCAATACCCAGTTTCGCCTTGAAGAAAAAAGCTTATTGAAACCGTAAATACACTGTTCGTCTCATTATTGTAACAAGCATGTGCAGTGAAAAACACAAGACAATGTAATTTTATATATGATTAGATGTGAAACATTTCTTCGCGAACTTCGGTGATTTTCACCGTATCTATTTATGTAGCCGCTTAAGTTCGGGTGCTCTCGTGGTCATCCCGTTAACTTGGCGTGATCCAGAATTAACATGGGAGGGTGAGATAGTTTGACAAATATGAGGCGCTGGTCAAAACATGAATGATGTCACAATCCCGTCGCGTACGTCGTCAAAAACTTCCCGCCAGACAGCGGCGGGTATGTGCCGCTGATATGCGGGTATGTGCCACAGGTGATTGACACATAGTATCTACCCAGGAATGGCGAGAACACACATAACGGCGAGAACACACAGAAGAGATGGCCGACATTGGTAGCGTCGACCCGGCGAATGCAAAGAATAAATGTCAGGGTCCCAGCTGGAATCGTATACCGAATCATTCTGCATTGAAATGAAGCATTTTACCACGAAGCTGCGCCAGTTCTCGGATCTAGTTTTCAATTGACGCTAATCTTCACGAAAAGTCAATAGTGGTTGCAGTGCTGCCTTCCCAGTTTTATAAACATTACATATGTACTCCTTTGATAGAGCCGTCACGTCGCGTTAACGTGAATTGTGGTTAGTTACCGTGCGCTAAAGATGATTTGTGCAGCAATGTCCAGGGTCAACATCCTCGCGAGCATCAGCACTTCATATCAGCTTCTGGTGTTTCTAATACGCACGTTCCAGTTGGAATCTTTGCGCCAGTGCAAACAACTGTTTACATGAACATCTAGAACTCTTCAACATATTTCTTTGCGTGCAACATTTTTACATTAGCGTATTTTTATGACACTGTCGCTCAATAAAAAAATTGCAACTCAGTCACCTTTCCTCCGCATGATTTGCATAACGACAATTCTCAGGTACGTGGAATCTGTCGATTTTTTTTTCTCTGCTAAGAGACACCTGTCCTACACATTTCTTCCAATGACATTCTTGAAGCCTGACATGAAGCTCTTAAACAGTTTCCTGTTAAAAATTCATTTTTCCCCCGATGGGGCACTCTAAACTACGCACTGTTTGTTAGGTATTGTTTGAACGCTCTTTAATAGACATAGCTTGCTCGATTTGCCTTTGGGCCAATTCAAAGATAGGTTCGCTTCCCGTGATCCCTTGACCTTAATATAATTCCATAACGCAATCTTTCACTGTACTGCGTAGTCGTTGTGCCACGAACACTATGTTCGAGCAAGTACAGTGGATCCAAGGCCGTCGGTGTCACAGGAAAGAGATATATAGTCTTGAATGTCTAACGCCCGCATAAACAGGCTATCTTTGTAACTTTATTCAAATAGTTCTGGAAACGTCGATTCGCCTTTGGCAGTAGGGACTCGACGTAGCATAGAAAGATTGCAAGTTTGATGTCGCCGTTAGGGTATATTTATGCCTCACATGTATTAAGAAACGGGTGCTGAGTTTAAACTCAAGCGTTTTAGGCGTCAAAGTCATATTTTAAAAGAAAGAAAAAAAGAAGCAAAGGGAGAAAGAACGCTTCAACAATTACGCGGATGAGCATCAAACAAGATAATTATATAGGATGAAAAAAGTTCTGTAGGCAAGCTGCGTTGCTCGATTTCCACGTCTACTCTATATTCCTCCTCCTTTGTAAAAACCATCTATCTTGCGCATTCCATCTATCTTTATGACAGAAACGCTAATCTGAGTTTTTGACAACGTTTTATAGAGCACTCTCGAGTGATGTCGCAGCTTGTCTAGGTTTTTTAATCAAGTGTACTTTCATTCACAAGTAATTGAAAACGCGCGTCACTTTGTTTGCTAGTGCTTTCCTTGCAAATATACACATGTATTTGCACTTAATAGGTATTTCTTCTAGTTAATATTTCTCTTTGAAAAAGATGTAGCAGCTGACACGCACACACTCTTCACTTGTAACGGCACTGATTCTGTTGCATTTATCCACAAACTTTATTATGTATATGCATGCATGAGTGCATGTTTGGTTGGTTCGTATATGTAGTCATTGTATATATCACACTCCACATACGACGCATGTAGTAGCAAGCGAGGCGATCAACTAAGCTTGAACCCTTGGGGTTGTCATTGAATTTTTTTATTTCCCTATGTATAGTTAAGAAACTTTATGGCTATCTGTGAGTGTTTTTAGCCTCCCATTTCAAATAATTACTACAAAGCACACTTTTTGTAACACTCGCTAGATGTTAGAGGAGAATAGAAGAAATTGAATGAGATAGAGCAACGTTTATTATTATCACTATCTCTATTGATGCGTTCGTTGTGAAATGCACTTCGTTCCCAGCAGTCACTCAGTCCCCCTCCCTCTTTTTGCCTAGCTGACGAGGCCTTCCCAAGAGATAATGGCATCCCTTATAAAGTGCGACAAATGTGCTCACGGGTGTCGCAGTTTGCGGCCACCGCCGGTTGACTAAAGCCGGTGCTTGCTGCTCCTCTCGGAAAATTTGATTTCGTCTGCAAAAAATCGAGGGAGGAGGGCAGTGATGAGGAGGCAGAAGGAAAAGAAGAGGCTTTGGCATAACGATATGATCATTGCACGCGAGGACGCGTTATGCCTTCTGTCGTAAGACCAAGCTACGTAAGGAGAAAGTGTCACTCATTGTGTTGGCGCAGACGGACCCCGGCAGTCGTTTTGTCTCTGGAGAAAAATACCACACTTCCTCATGCACAGCTGTCAGGTGGTGTAGCAGCAAGCATTATGGGAAGAGGTCGAGCCTTTCTTCTGTGAAGTGCCGGCAATGATATTATCATGGCTCATAGACCACGCTCAAGACAGCTACCTCGTGATTGGCAATCACATGTGCTGAAAACGAAGCATATCTTCGGTTTTTTAAGCTATCATCTGACTTACTGCGACAATAAAATCAGCGTGAATATTCCTATTGCACTATAAATGAATATTTAGGCTTATCTTCTCTTTATAAATGTTTCAGTGGGACTTCTTTGCGTGCCAATAACAGTTTGCATTAAGGACGAGAGATAAAAATGTTCATTATCTTTCGGTCACGTTTGCTTATTTGCGTCATGTAGCAATCGCCAGCTATGCAAGATGATACACATGTAAGTCATCATGATTGCCTGCATACATATATAACGATGATTCCGGCCACAATGATCATACTTAGATAATGGTGAAATGATTGAGGCTTTTGTGCCGCACAATTACGCTGCGAAGCCCCATGTGGCCGCAACTGCCTGGACCTCTCCACTATGGTATGTCTCGCAGTCATGACCTGTATCTTCCACTTATACCCGCAGAAATTAGTGTTGCTAACTAAAGCGAAGCGTGGAGGCACCCGTTCCTGCTTTTAACGGCTTCACCGTTGCGGTCGCCGTCCGTAGCGTAACCGACGGATTGAGAAAAAAAACTTGAAAGAAAATACTGAGTATCTGTATGTGTTTCAAGGTTAGGCCCTACGCGTGGGCGCTAAGTATTCTACCACATATCAACGCTGGTAATTGAAACTCACTTGCAAGAAGACCTTATCGAAGCGTCATGCCGGCAAGGAATCGCGTTGACCTGTGTATATAATTTAGTGTAGCATACAAGTAAAATAAGAACCATTAATATAGTAAATTACGAAACAGTTGTGTGTATTATTGTTTCGAACCTACCGTAAGTACTTACCTTTATCACCATGCATTATCAACAAAGCGCCCTTAATACCTAAAAAAAAAGTGTAACGGGTTCCTCACAATACGCGCATACACGAATGATGGCGTATGTGTACTGAGCTATACTTCCACAAAATGGGGGTATATTGCATATTAGATACCCTGCAGAAAGACAAAACTGAAACCACAGTTGGTCTTGTCCTATTACAAGTTGTGCTCGGAATCCCCATCGGACCGTATCGTAAACGCTGGTGAAATTATTATTATTATTATTATTATTATTATATTATTATTTATTATTATCTTGGTGTCGTTTTCAATTATTTCTGCTTGTTATCTTCATGTATTCTAAAAGCCATGAGTAAAGATTAGTGCACTTTAGGCTGAAATCAGCAAACGAGAAATAAAAACCAGTGTTGTATATACCTTCCTTTTTCAAGTTATTTTCCCCGCAATGTCATTTTATCAGCGTGTTTAATTAGAATTTTTTTTACCTCGAGAAGCTGACCTGCACGTGCCTTCAGTTTTTGCTCGTGCTGTTACAGGTCGTGTAGAAATAGCAGATTTTTTTTTTTAATTTTGTGAGCTTGAGTCACCTTGCATAAGGGCAGGTACGGTACCACGTGGGCTAGAAATGCTACAAAGGGAAGCACAACTTGTACACTTCGCGTGTCTCATATTTAATGCAGGCGTGTAAGCTTTAGCTTTTACGCTTCGCGTTTACATCGCAGCGAACGATGAATGATCGATACGAGGGCGTATGTGTCACAGCAGGAGCTCGATTGTCGGCGTGCACCAACCATTGGTTACGCTATTATCGCGGCACCGACACTACTGTATATTCTGGCAGAATCCGCTCTCCCGCAAGTCTTTGAAGTTTCGGAATGAAACACCGTGGCTTCCATACAAGCCTTCTTGTTGTTTGTATAAATCTAACCTGTTTGTCGACTGTACAAACAGTAGCGGCCCAAAATTTGTAAAATTGTGCGTCTGTAGTGGTCTATCACTGGGAGTACAAAGAGTCAGAGTGGCCGTTGGAGCACTCCCCAAGGCGTATACAATGCGCTGTCTGTTTTATTAGGCGTACATATAGTGCTCATATAGTGTTGTCACTGGATATACGTCAGCCTATGCCTTTTTGACACAGGAGAAAGCAAATGCAGCTAAACCAAAGTGTTTCTCTAGTGTAAATTGGAAATCTCTCGTGGTCAGTAGAAACAGCAAAAAAAGGGGGAGGGAAGAGATAGAGAGCAATGACAGCATGCCTCTTTTTTTTGTGAATAAGTCACGCATGCTTCGGTGCCTTCTTGTTTTTTGTTCCTTCTTGTACATGGTGCTTCCCGGAATGCTGGCGCACTGTGCAGGAATTACGATTGTTGATGCGTGCATTATTGTAACCGAACCTTCAAAAGTAGCCTAGTGATAATAATACTCGTTGGTTTTTTTTCGGGCCAGACGGTAGTGGGAAATATTTTTTCTGGCCAGGTGGTAGTGCGAAACAGGTCATGAAAAGTAGACAAGGAATCTTTGTAAATGCCGATCTGGTTACGAGGATGGCTATTCGCGACAGCGTGGCACGTGAACTCGCACGCTATCTGGTGAGCCAGCTTGTTAGAATTACATCCGAGCGGGTTAACTGAACCATCTAGGTGAGCTAGAAACCACGCGATGTGGTGCCCCTCCTTCGATGCACTCGCGGGTTTGTTGAAGTGTTTTCGCCACAGCAATGTTCGCCTGTTCAGACACAAGGGCGTTAGAGAAAGATCTGACTGCCGTACGCGAGTCAGAGAAGACAAGCAGCGGTGGCTTTCATGCAGTGAAAAGCAAAGCAACCGGCGCTTTCTCTGCCACATGGGCAATTTTTGTATAAACAGAGGCTGCATTGACCATGTTACCTTCCACGTCAACGACAGAAATAACGAACGTGTTCCCACCGCATCGACAAAGAGGGCTTCTAGTTTCTGCTAATAATCTTTTAAGCATGGCCTTGGCTCTCGAGACTCTTCTACCATCGTTATTAACTTGGTGAAAGTTACGTGGGACGGTGCCAACCATGATTGAGTGCGGATTTCCCTGCGCAAGCGAACTTTCGTCATCTGTTGATGTCGAGGCTGAATATCCGCTTCTTCTAAAAGCTTATCTCTGGCTTATTTAATGAAAGTATCGTTATTTGAGCAGCTGTGTGAGCTTCTATTAGCTCGTCCATAGTGTTGTGGAGTCATAGCTCCAATGGCCTCTAGGTGCTGGTGGACTGCGGAAGGCCGAGCATGCACTTGAGGCCTGTTCTGATCGAGAGAATGGAGTTTGGCCTTCTTCGCTTTAGCCCCAGTTAAGGTACGGCGCGGACATAAAAAACATGGCTTAGAAAGAATGACTGGTAAGCTCTGATCAAGTGTCCACTTTGAGGCCACCTCTGCGATTTGAAACGTGGGCTACAAGTCTTAGCCCCTTGCTTACTGCTCCGTGAGCCTGTTGGGCGCCTTCATGTTACAGCCTCTGGCATCAATGAGGAAACCTAAAATTTTACGGAATCCCTCCTCGCTATGGGCTGTCCATCTTTAGCTCAAATTTCTATTGGCAGAGGTTTTCCAGAGGGGCAAAGTTACGAACCCCTTGTCTAGACGGCCAGTATAACAGTAGCTCAGATTTATCTGCCGAGACTTCAAGAACTGGTTTGAAAGAAAGTCTTCCTTAGCCTCCAACGCGCAATGTAAGGAGTGTTCGAGCTCATCCAGAGGTGCCATCTGGTGTCCAGTTCGTATGTCGTCCTCATAAATGGCGTGACCTCCGTTCGCGATTGCAGCGAGATGGTGTGGACCAGCCTGTGCATGGCGATAATAAATAAAAGGGGGAAGAGCACAGAACGCTGTGGGGTGCCGCAGTTGCCGAGCTCGAAAGGCCCTCCGAGATCATGCCTAGCCGGAGAATGTGCCTTGCGACCCGCGAGAAACGACTTGGTGTAGTCATGCAAACGCTCGCCCAGGTTAAGAGAGGAAATCTCAGTGAGGATGTGTTTATGCGCCACCTTGTCGAAGAACTTGGAGAGGTCTAGTGCGAGGGCTCGCCTCCACATCGCGAGTCATGTTATCAAATATATATCTCTTAAGCAGGAGCATAGCGTTCTATTGTGGACAACGATTATCGAAAGCCAATTTAGGCTGTGTCTAAAAGAGCTCCTTGTTTTCTATATATTCTGTAAGCATTTTACGCATCGCACGCTCCGAAACTTTGCAATGCGTGATGTAAGGAATATGGGCCGCAGGTTGGTGAGATGTGCGGTCTTGCCAGTCTTAGGTTAGCCGCAATAAGTAAGTTTTCTGATGCCGTCTGGAGTGTGCGTTACAATTACGATTATTAGAGGCGCCTTCATGGATATTTCAAGAACTTTTGACCACGTGGGGTGCTTTAACGTGCACCTAATATAGGTACACCCGCCTGAAGCATTTTCACCTCAATCGAAAAAAGCAGCGGCCGGGATTCCATTAAGTAGTTTGAGGGTTAGCACTAGAATCCATAAATACCGAGACGGGTGCTTCGAAAGGATTAAAGCTGATGGAAAGAGCGAGCAAGAATTGCAGGGACCTTCCTCGTTCCTGAAGCTTTTGAGTTTTTGCTTGATCTTGTATACATACACGCACACATACGAACTTACATAAAGTACGGAGCAACCTCCACCGAGAAAGATTTATGTTGATGCTACTGATTTAATTGTAAGCTTATACTCATGATCATGACCAAGGGTAGAGTGAGAACGAGAACTGTATATTTGAGCGTTGGTTAAGGGGTTCACACCATGGTATAGATGACACCACCCTCAGCGTGACGTGCTAGGGAGGATGGCTTGCACTGCCGTTTGCTTTAGGACCCTTGAAAATCACTCAAACTGAAATTTAATTCTGATACATGTGCTGCCGTTGTAATTTAATGAGGATGCTTTCTCGCTATGCTCTACACAACTGCTTGTCAGCACTCGTAAGCACTCCAGTATGTAATCGCTGTCTTCAAGGCGTCCTATGCGGTAGGCCAGTGCTCGTTGCCGCAGTGCAGGCATACGCAATGTAGCCTGGTGTCACCTTCTCACGACTCCACATGCTATAAGCTACGTGAAACATGCAGGGAAGCGCCGGCTTTCTTGCGTGCTCATGGAGTAAAATTCGCGCTGGGATTCTTTGCATGTTTAGTGAATAAAGTGTGAGTTGAAGCAGAGACCTTTATTCTGCCACACATACGTTCTTGTGTCTGCAGTTTATCACCTGGATGACTTCATTAGTTTATCGTGAAGATTATTACCTAAGTGTACTTCATCCTGCCGAAAGTAACCCAATAAAAGGTAAACTGGTTTCACAACTCTGAGCCCCTTATTTCCAAAGAGCTTTGCCGCTAGCACAATACCGTCCTTCTCATGCCATCCATATGATATCATTTATATGATATGATATAGATATATATCTCCAGTTGGCAACTTCCAGATGCCCTTATTTCTTTAACCGCTTGTTTATTTCACTTTAAGCGTAAACCTCATCGTCACTCAGAGATGTCAACAATTTGCTGAGCGGCACCGGATTCGTCTTAAGCAAGGAGGAAGAGGAGGAGGAAGAAAGTTTAAGCTGGAAAGACAGGAAGGTTAGCCAAGTTCTTAGACCGGCTGGCCACCCTGTGCTGAAGAAAGGGGTGAGGGGAATGAAAGATGTTAAAAAGAAATGTTGCGAAGAGAGGGAGAAACTACAAAAAATTGCGACAGAGGAAAGGCAACATCAAGAGTATAAGACACTAAAGTCGTCTCTGAGGCCAGTTGTCCGCAAAAGCGCAGCAAAGCTTTCAAAGCCTTCTGGGCTGAGGATGGCTCGGCCAATGACCCAGAATCCTTTGTTCCGGACAAAGGCCGATCGTCTAATCTATCCAGAGCTGCAGTGAGTTCTTGTCTTTGCGCGTTGAAATGGGTGCACTCACACAGAAGGTGCACGATGGTTTCTTCACAACTGCAGTAAGTGCATGTAGGAGAGCTGGCCATCCCAATGAGATAAGAGTATGCGTTCGTGAAGGCCACTCCAAGCCACAGGTGGCATAGAAGAGTCTCCTCATCTCGAGATATCCTTGGGGAAGACGAAGCTGCAGATCGGGATTCCAAGTTATGCAGGCGCGCGTTTGTGAAGTTCTGTTGAGTTCCACTGTACCATGTGAGGTCACGTGCAAGCGAATGAAGTCTTGTAGCTGCGTCGGTTTCTTGAGAACGGGATGGCTGTGTTTGGGTACATCGTGTGGCAGATCTAGCGGCCTCATCTGCGCTGGTCATTGCCATATATACCGCAATGACCTGGTATCACTGATACACTATGCTGTGCTGCTTTTCGGTTGCTTGGTGATGAGAAGCCTTATTTCAGCTACTAACTGTTCATTAGGTCCATGGCGAAAGGTCGATATAAGACATTGAAGAGATGCCTTCGAGTCCGAGAAGATCGACGAAATTCCCGAAGGTTCTTTCACTATAAACTCCAGAGCTGCAAGAATGGCTGCAAGTTCTGCAGCTGTCGATGACGTCAAATGCGATGTCATGAATTTAATTGTGATGTGCCTCGCGGGAATAACCACCGCCCCTGCAGAGCTTACTGAAGACACCGAGCCATCCATGTAAATCTGAAGGCGTCCGTTGTGGTTCTCTTGCAGGAAAGAATGTGGCCTGTTTCAGGGCGTAGCCGCTCTGAAGCCGGGCGCGCAAATGAAGGCGTGTTATGACTGACGCCCAGATGCAGATGTCATCTGCATATATGATATATGGACAGATTCTGGAAGTGCGTCAATTAGGCCGAGTAGCGCTAGATTGAAAGTGTGTGGGGCTAAGAACACCACCTTGAGGCACACCTCGACGGTTGCAATGGTGCGTTGTTGTGCCATTCTCCGTCTGTACAAAGAAAGTTCTGCCTTTCAGATAGCTGTGGATCCACTCGTAAACCCGACCTCCTAATCCAACATTTTCCATGACATCCAGAATGGCTTCATGTGATACGTTATTGTATGCACCTTTCACGTCCAAGAACAACGCCGCAGATAAACGTTGCAGTTTTTTGATGCTGAACAGATGAGACCAGGTCTATAACGTTATCAAGTGTGGACCGCCCACGCCGAAAGCCCGTCATAGCATGAGGGTATACCTCGTGGCGCTCTAGGTACCACTCTAGGCGAGTCAAAATCATCCTCTCCATCACTTTCCCGAAACAGCTGGTAAGCACGATGGGGCGAAAAGAGGTCAAGTGCAGAGGAGATTTACCTGGTTTAAGCACAGGGACGAGGCGGCTGGACTTCCATGAATGAGGGATAAATCCGCTGCTCCACGAGTCGTTGTACACGGATAGAAGGGCTCGTCGAGCTGCTTCTCCGAGGTTGCAAAGAGCCATGTACGTGATCCCATCCGGACCAGGCGATGAAGATCGTTTGCATGCCGTCAAGGCCGCTTGTAGTTCCTCTAGAGAAAAAAAGGTGTCCATTCTTAAATCTCTGGAAACTGGAGCGTTTTCTAGGTGGCGCGTGGTGCACGCGGATGCATGACCTATCATATTTATAGAAGCGACCTATCATATTCAACATACTTCAGATTATTGTCAACATCAAGCGGAATTGGAACGGCTCAGAGCGATCCGTCGTCGCGCAGAAAGAAGATATAGACGCACTAAGTCCATTCACTACTTGAGAGAGGCAAGGCGCCTACAGAAAAAAATTCAGCGGCAAATCATTTCACTTCAATCTTTTCACTGGAAATATCTGTGCGAATCTTTGGATCCACACAAGCTTTTGACGCAGACATGGAGCATTGTCCGTGGCCTACGAACATCGCCACATCAACATCGCCCCTTCAAGTGTCTTTCTCTCCACCAAGGACGCATCGAAATTGAAGTAGCAGAAGATTTCTGCATGAAAGTTGCCGGTCATGCGTGTTAAGCAAAACATAGACACAGGTATATGACCTCTAAACTCAATCATGCCCACTTCCGAACGTCGCCGCGATTGAACGAGCAAACGTGTTCAATATCCTGTATAGTTTTTTTTAAATAAGGTATTGAATAAGGAGCCTTAATATAACATCCACATCGTTCAGCATTCTTTTATTCTTTCCCGGAAAAGATAAACTGCCACTCGCAGAAGCAATCCAATTTAACCCCATGCCACTGAACCAAGCCATCGGTGCTATTTTGGTGATTTGTTTTTTTTTTTTCAGGCATCATTTATGCTGGCCGCGCACATTACAAGCGTTCCGGTACACTTTACAGTTCGCAACAGGAGTCGACATGTTTCCAAAGCTTTGTCGACCTCAGTGAGTCACAAGGAAACTTATTCTGTTCAATTTTGTCTTATGAACATTGACTTTTTGCAGCATTCTACACCTCAGCCTCCCACAGTTCCAATATAAAAATACTTTCTTTTTGCGCAGCAGATCTCATTTAAAAAATAAGTCAGGAGAGAAAACGATCTCTGCAGAGAGCACGCAAATCTCATGCGTCGATCAGCGGGCAGCAACTTGTCAAGTCACTGTGCCAAATATGGGGCCACCCTGATATTTGATGAACACCATGTAATAGTGTTCATCAAACATCAGACATAGCGACAAGAGGGACGGGAAATACAGGAAGCAGTTTTGATTTGTGTTAAGTAATGATTGGGCATGTGCCCTGTCTCTTAGCATGTTGAACAACGAGCACGAGTATATTTGAATGTAAATCTGACTTCAAGATTTCATAAGATGTTATGCATTGTGCCATTTCTTTTCTCCGCGTGTAATCTCGTCACCTTCTTGATTGTATGCATATATTTTGACCATCTGAGCAATGAAGTGGTTGTCAGCGTTCGCTCTGTCCTATTTTATTTTATTTCTTAAACGTTTTGTGTGAAAAGAAAGTTTATTTCTTTTAGAATGCAATACCAACCTGCTCAAGTAGCCACCCTTTTGCTCGCACGATTCCACTGTCACTAAACCCTTTCCAATTGCTTCTCTTCACCTCCGCTTGAAGGGCGGCAGCTGCATCGCGTGGAACTGAGAGCAACAGATAGTTGAAACCTGCACTACTGCGTTTGCACCACTGGATACATTGCTCTACACATGTCAGCACCTTTCCTTTTGCTGCTTGCTGCTTGAGCTTTCGACCGATGTCCTTTTCGTATGAAGCCAAGCGGTGTAATACGAGGCCATTCAGAGTTTGATACTATGTTAGATTTTACCGTTGAATACTCTCTTTCGCTTCCTCATTTATGGGAAAGAGTGCTTGGAAAAGTGAAACTTTCCATATAAGTCATTTCGAAGCAAACTCAGTGGATCAAAAAATGATGTGACTGCCAGTGGCAGTGAAACATTCCAAGGCTTAAATAAGGAACGGAAGAGGAACCATGACGAAGAAAGAAATACCTGATGAAAGAATAAAGACTAGAACAAGAAGGAATGGGTCAGAGTAGTTTGTACCGCTAAAGTCCTTCCCCTTCTTGATATTTTTTTTTCTAGTGGGTACAGCTTCTCGTGCGTTTAGTCATTCAGCACACATGTGCAAAATGAGTCGAAAAAGGATCAACCGACGATCGCTGAACGCGTTCAAAGCAAAATGTTGACACCGAAAGTAAGCAACTGAAAGCACCTGTGCAAGGAGAGTAACAGAACGAAACAAGAAAAGTAAGTTGGAAGAGAGGATGGCAGATTCAATCAGGCACATTAGGGAGGAAGAGCTGGAGCCAGAGAACGAGTGTTTTAGTCAGAATGCTGACGGGGCCGCGTTATAGCGCTGTTCACTGCTACACATGTTCCCCTTGTCGACGACTGTCAGACGACATGCCTCTACCACTAAGGAAGAAATATGACATGCCTCCTTAAGAAATGACATGCCTCCTTAAGGAAGAAATATGACAGTGAACAGTCTTAGAAACACCCAAACACACAGGTGGCACAGCAGTCCACTGCACTACTGCGCGACCAGCGTCGCGAGTCGCGAGTTCAGTTTCAACTAGCGTGCTACTTATCGTCGTCTGTCCATCACATATGTCTGTGTGCATGCAAGTGCGTGCGCTTGAAGGTGTCAGCTTTGATAAAGTGGGTAGAAATCCAGAAAGCAAGCACAGTAAATATCATTTCGGGATTCTAAACAAAAAAGAAACGAAGAAATTTGCGGAATAAATCACGTTTTGATGTGACGTAGCATACACGCGCAACTGATTGTTTTTAAAAGGGTGATTTGTGCGGCTGGCCCGTGCAAAGCTTGAAGCACAGGCCGTCTCCATCAATGTTTATAAACATTATTTACTGTCATTTTTACTACTTAATGCTCAGTAACGAATAGAAATTGTACGTTTCATGTGTTAGACAACGCCTTGCAATACGCGCAATGCGTATACGGCCACCGAACTGCATTTAGTAATGCATGGCAATCCCTCCAAGTTTATTGTACAGTAGTTAAGGTCCGTTTGTAGTCGTTGTTAGGGCTGCATAAGTCCTGGAGGAAATTTGTCACGTGCCAGCTTTGCACTCGATATCTAAGCTGTCATGCTGCGCAATAGAACGGCGTCGCGCTGCTTCGCTTGCATGCACAGTGCTGTTTAGGGCTACGAAAGCAGATGGGGAATAAGTTTTATGATTGCCTGTCATGGTCCGCGATGCAGTTTTCCTGTCATGAGGGACTTATTACTTTATGTTACAGTTTACGAACAGCGATACGGTGTGAAAACAGCAGCAGCGTATTGATTTGCCGATTGCATTCCGCGAACGAATTGTGGTCTCGTATAGGGTAAAAAAAATATCATGTAACTCTCGCAAAGAATGAATTCAAAGTGAACTAGCTACAGCATGTACTTTATTACCGCCTCAGCGGATAATTTACTTCACATGCCGTGCACTTATCCAGTTTTCGCGCCGGTTTCTGAATCACAGTCGTGGCGGAAAACTGAAAAAAAAAAGTTTTTGTTGCAGGCGCATGATTCTTATAGTTTGTGGCACAGTTTGCAACACAGTAACTCATATGAGACATTGCGAAGCACAGCTAACAACCCGACACGCCTCCACTCTAGGGCGGGCTGTTGCACGAAGCACGCAAACTCTTTTCGTTCACTGCCGCACCACCACGCCACCGGCTCAGTGCACGTATGCAATAACTGTAGGCTGAGGTACGCATTCTAGCGCTGTTCAAAACGGTCACGTTACGTGTGCAAATGAAGGTTTCTTTGCGGCATGGTTAAAGGCGATGAAGACGGGGCCTGATTAGGCCATTGCATTCAATTCTTGAACACGGAGCTCAAGCATTCTCCCCGTTTTGACCTAAAGAAACACCGTAACATGTCATGCAGTGTCTACTGCCATAACCTGTGTGAAATTAGCCAATCAGCCGAAGTTGTTCCACGTGTTTTATCCGGACAGTCACGTATTGACTAAGTAAACGCATTGATTGATATGTGGGGTTTAACGTCTCAAAACCACCATATGATTATGAGACGCGCCGTAGTGGAGGGTTCCGGAAATTTCGACCACCTGGGGTTCTTTAACATGCACCCAAATCTGAGCGCACGGGCCTGCAACATTTCCGCCTCCGTCGGAAATGCAGCCGCCACAGCCGGGAAGTAAACGCAAGAAGCTAGAACTGTGCGCATCAGCGCGACGTTTACGATTTACATATATAGCGTTTCTTCGTTCCTGTGGCACTGTACAGATTGACAGTGTTTTTGAACTGTTTGCA
This sequence comes from Rhipicephalus microplus, assembly GCF_013339725.1. Lineage (NCBI taxonomy): Eukaryota > Metazoa > Arthropoda > Arachnida > Ixodida > Ixodidae > Rhipicephalus > Rhipicephalus microplus. Next base: position 9,455 of record NW_023608294.1, on the reverse strand, counting down.
CGCAATTTGGCACAAAGTAGTCACCAATGACAACCATAATGCTGTCTCATGGTCTTTAGTTTTGTTTCCAAAAATCGGCGTCTTCCTTGCCATAAACGACTACATAGCACTGCTATTATCATTAGTTCTTTCAGCATCTGCGATACTATGCATTAAAACATTGCTTCCATATACATCCCACAAACACAGAAAGACATCGTTATAATAAGCCCACAGTTTTATAGTGCAACACCGTGTCCGCAGATTCTCTCGTATTGATTTTTGTCTAAGCCAAAATCCACAGAGAAAAGTAGAAAAACTAAGCTAATAAAAAAATAAGAACTAATTGTACTGATTTATGTTCATTGTCTATTTATTTCAGTTGGGCTAGGTTGCGTAATGGCGTAATATAATTACTCTTGCTCTGTGACAGGCGCTATGTAGTTGTAATCTTGACAATATTCATGTGCACACATTGTGAAGCAAACAGATAGGTACACACCTGTTATGGGAGGGAAGATGAGCTTGCAGGTGGCGGGAGGTATTGAGTGGCAGAATCTTTTAGGGGCGAAGCTCCTTATAGCGGCACCCATTCGTCCCTCGTAGTCGTAGTCGCAGTCGTAGTGTGTAACCAGTCTTACGTTTGACCTGTAAGGGGGTGCTGGTGGGAGATTTCTCCTGTGCGTTGATGAACAATAAACAATTCGTAGGGTGCGCGTTAACTGAAAGCCGAATTCTCTCGTCTCTCATTCCCCATTAGCAGCCATTGGCATGTGCATTGAGTACTATCTGACAAGAAAGGGTTGCTACGTTTACTCGCTGGGCGTAACCTCCATGGTTTTAAAAGGTTTAGCGAGCATTGAGCCGCAGTGCGATGAATACAGTGAAGTAGTATATGCCATGAACTGGAGGTGGTTAAAGGTGGGAAGTGGGTACGAAGCGCAAGCCGTAAAAAAGTAAAAGCCGAATTCTCCTGTCTCTCATTCTCCATTAGCAGCCATTGACATGTGCATTGAGAAACATATGACAAGAAGGGGTTGCTACGTTATACTAGCCGGGCGTAACCTCCTTCGTTTTAGAAAGGTTTAGCGAGCGTTGGGCCACAGTGCCATGAATACAGTGAACTAGTATATATTATGAAGTCGAGGTGGTTAAAGGTGGGAAGTATACACGAAGCGCAAGCCGTAAGAAAGTGTGCGTGTGCCACCTCTCGTTTAGTCCTTGGAATTTCCGCTGGATGGCGGGGCTTCTATATCGGGTAATATGATGAAAAGATGCGAGATGGTGGTACTTGGATTGTTAAATAGATGGATGAACGGACACACAGAAAGATACATGGACGGACTCACGGATGGCTGCACCGACGGGTGGACGCATGGACTGACGCAGGGGCGGATGCATGGACGAACGCAGGGACGGACGCACTGATGGACGTGCGGACACACGAACAGACGCATGCACGGACGGGCGAATGGACGCACGCACGGCCACACAGACGCACGCATGGACGGACGGAAGCAAGAACGAATGAACGGACGGATGCTTCGCCCCACTCTCCATCATTCACTCCGTGGATATGCTGCCATTTTTTCAGCGCACATGTCAACTCGCCGTTTAAAAGGAGACGCTCATAGCCGCTATTCAATACGAGGATGGGCATACTTATTATATCACAAATGGTGTGCCACGTGGCCGACTAGGTTTCAGCAATCCTGGCCTAGAACGAGTGGTCCTGCGTCAGTGGAGGCACCAGGCGATGTACATGCGACGGCTTCCACTACGCTTTTGAGTTTCATGAAGAGCCAACAACGCTATTCATGCCTGTTCATTTATTCTGTTGCAAGAAGGGTTTGATTAGTGGTTTGAAAAAACATGCCGCGAGCGATGCTGCTGGAACGGATGCTTAATTCCTGAAACTTTCTTTGTGCCTGAACGATATTCACGCAGAAACAAATTGATATCTTTCTTTTATATAATTAGGAAAGCCCACGGAATATACAGTGGGCGCGTCCTGTGCAAAACTGACAGTTTTGCTCCCAGCGTAATGGCCTCTGTATGGTTGCTATGTGTCAATCCTTATGGACTAGGCTTCCAACAAAAAAAAAACAAAAAACAGCTAATAGTTCTTCGACAAGAAACAAGATTTAGACTTCTGTTTGGCCTAGTTGGTAAAAGTAGTTAGGGAGAGAACTTAAGCGTAAACCAAAATGGATCATAAATAATGTAAAAGGCAAGCACAAGTGCTGTTTGTGCTTGTCTATTCTATTCTTTATAGGGTGTTTTAGTTCACTGAAGTTTTCACCTGAATCACGCTTAACTTCGTTGCATTTGAAACTCTTTATCTTTCAAGTCTTGTTGCAAAAGAGAGCCCAGTGGAGCAGCTAATTTACTTTCAGCGCAAGTACCTGTACTCCTCTGATCTGTTTTAACTTGTTCACTAGATAAGGGCTTTATTACATGAGCTATTTCATTTTTCGTGGTTCTGCAGTGAACAAAAAGTGATTCCTTTGTTGTTTTTATCCGTTAGAAACACCTGATGATCTCTAGGTATAACGCCCTGAAGCTGGCGCTGGGTTTGTACAAAGTTTTCAAGCTCTGATACTATTTCTTTTTATATCTTCTTTATATTATGGCAATCGTGTTCGCGCTGCCCAATATCTCCATGGAATGCATCATTGACGCCCGCTCGTCCTACGTTAGGCTTATACATACAACACGGTACTTTTGCCGACTCTCGTTTCCATGTTACAATAATAATGAACCAAGCTCACGCAGCGGGATATCATTGGGTTGAATCACCGGCTTCTCAAACAGAAAGTGCGCAAGTGCGAAAACTTAAGCATTTCGCGTAGTGTATCACTATAGCCTTCGACGAACGAAAGGCCTCTCTACTTAGTGATATTAGAAGAAAGCAGGCGATTCGATGCTGAGGTAAGTTGCTTACCCTGACTGTATACGAGTGCCAGAAACTTGGGACAGTTAAAGGCATTCCAATAGAAGCGGTATGCTACAAAAATGTGTCCTTATGAAAACAAGCAAACTAGGTTCACATACTATCATTCACCTGCATTTTGCGCTTCGCACTGGCGTTTTTGGCTACAGTGGACAATAGGTTCTTCTTTAGTCAACTGATTTCTTGCTGCATGCTTAGTTTCATGTACACTTCATTTGTTGTTTGGAATAGAGACAAAAACAGAAAATATTTATTGAAAAAAATTGCTGGGTTAGCTTGGAATACTAACTACTCTTTCATACATTTCCAGCGCTATTGCAAAATAGGGGAAAAATACATGCAGGCATGGAAAGAAATAGAAGCGTTATTCTTGGCCCTTGATCTTTTCTTGTCGGCATTATCTTTTTTGCTAGTTCGCAGAAGTTCTAGAAAGGCATCACATGAAAGATTTCCATCTTATGTGCCACCTGCCAACCTCTGCACAAAGCAAATGTTTAGAAACGTGCATTGATGTTGTGCACGTGTTATAAGACAACTGCTTCAGGTATTATACAATGCTGCCAATGGTAGCGATTGTACTCAATGGATCTTCGCGTGCTTGTGACGAATTTCTGCGTTTTGTGATGTTTGTGCTTTACGTAGTTGCGTTTTCTTTTCTTGTTGTTTTACTCGTCCATGTAGTGTATTTTGGTGCCTTCGGGAGTGCCTGCAATAAAAGGCCGGCCATCTTCTTATTTCTCTTCGTTTAACATTAAAAAAAACAGGCGACAAGGTCGTTCGTTTTAATGACTTCTAAGTTAGCCCGTAGAGAGACGCAGAAATGCGTGCGATGGCAACTGCCACACGAACCGCACTCAGTGCTGCAGGCTATCTTCCAAGACTCGGCAGAAACTGCGGTGGCTTGTACAGTCAAAACTGCAAGTTACTTCTCGGTGCACTTTCTTAACGACTCAAACGAAGGAGCGCCTGTGTTGACGTTTCTAAAACAGGTATCAATATTTCCCGGGAAAACAAACTAAATGAGCAGGCACAAAAGAGCAAGAGTACGGCGATTGTTCTTCGTGCGGTTTCATCTCCTGTACCTTTCGACATACTTGTATATCACGTGTCCTTGAGTTGTAAAAAAAAACACTTGCACAACATGGCCATTGTGCTTTCCTGACGCTGTTCAATGCCGTGAGCACTTCTGTTATTTATGTCCTTCGTTACATAAACAACTACGTTCTGATGGGCACAGAAAGCAGTAAGTTTTGCCGTTTTGAACTTTATTGCGCCTTTCTGGGGATCTGTTGAAGCAAACTTCCTCACACTGACTGCCATTGCGGCCACATGGGGAACGTCTGCTGCTGTTTAAAGCTGACTGCGCCATACAGTGTACGTTTAAAAAAGCGGCGGTTTAAGCACATACTTACAGTTTGTTATATTTCAATCTAACAATTTCATAAAATATAACATTGATTCTGTAGCAGAACATGCTTTTCACTGTATTGTCCTAATGTTGTTAAAAAAATTAGGCAGTTTCATATACACTACAAGTAGATGAGGTGCTAGAGGCAAGGGATGCGGTCGATAGAAAAATGACCTGGTAATTTGCATTCTAGTTAGGCTGTGTGCTAGCTTAGCTCCGGCGCAAATGTGCGCGAGCGGTCTTGCAATTCAAGCCTAGCACCATATATTTTCCTGCATTTAATTAGCATATCATACAAGGCAAATCCTTTTCACTTGATTTTGTCGTTTAACCACAATTAGCATACTTGCATAACCATGCGCACAAAATTTCTTCTTAGCCTTCTAATTTCATATTCCTTAGATGTTTATGCCACACATTATATGAAGCGGCGAACAGAAATTTTTAAATATAAGGACGGTCACGTTAAACATATTCTTGGCTGTAGTGGGACAACAGAAATTCAGCAAAGGATCCTCGTGAAAATAATGACAAGAACATCTGTTTTAGCATGACCTCTAGGGCTTGTGATAAAAACAAAATTTAAAATTTGTGAATATTCTCCTCCGTGAGTCTGGCCTCATTGTGCTATCAAGTACGGTTGCTTGAAAATTGTTGACAGGCTGCTTTGCATAATAGACGCTTGAAAAAACAGAGCGACGAACGATCGCAAAATTAAGCGAGTGGGCGTACCTTGGGTGTTTTCTTTTTTTTTTGCTCTCGTTTGCGAAAGCGGAGGTTACAACATAAGGCACGTTGTGAATTCTAAATTATTCTACAGAAACGCTACGTCAGTTTATGATATAGCCAACAGACAATGACGACAAGGAAAGTATAGGGGATGGTACTAGAAGTAATTGCAATGCAAATGAGAACACTAAATGTGGACTATAAGGTACTGCACCGCCGGCAGGTGAAGAGTTTAAACACAGAGCACGGCAGAATAGAAAGTGAGATAGGTATATGTAGTTAGTCATCAAGGCAAATTTACTTGCCCCTTCAGGGACGTACTGGCATCATTCGCTCTGGATGGGGAAGAAAGTGCGTTATCTTTCGCTATTTCATATAACTGTTATCCATCAAACAAGTGTTTTTGTACAGGAAACAAGATAGGGAAACGTAAAACTACGTCGTTTGGTGATCATGTTACTGGCCCTCACTATCTGATCTGTGGTTATTCACTGACAGCCGTATATCTTTAGCACTTACGCGTAACAAATTTTACAAGAGCCAAACACATTGTATGGTTTACAACGCACGTGTTCGTAAGTGCGGAATTCGGATCTCTGCTGCACACGGATACCTGTTGCAGACAGATGGCGGAAAACTTGCAGGGCGCAGTGATGACATGGAATATGAAATGTCATGCATACAGATATTGGGGGAGGCAACCCTTCGTATATGGAAACACAATTTTCAGGCGGAGGACCTTTATGGTGAATTACGTCAGAAATACTTGAATTGTTCAATGAAGTAATTGCACAGCTCTGTGAAACAACAAAAAGGAGACAAGCCTCAGTTACTTCCGAAAGGAAACGCATATTTATCTTCGCTCAAGTGAATGGGCTGCTCTGCATAAAGCATTGTACTTTTCTGAAAGAGTTTCCTGAGCAAGGTGAGATTACCTGGTTTCACTGATAACTAAGAGTAAAATATATTGCACTTCTTAGAAACCTTCGCTCAACAGGAAACTATTTTCTTCGCTATCGTTGCTTACAAGGACAGCAAAGTAGAGCCACTCCCTAACATTTTATTGTGGAATCGCGAAATGGAAGAAATTAGGTTATGGAAAAAAAATTGAGCCAAGTGTTCTACATTTCAAACACGTCGAATGGAGGCTTTTAAAGAGACGGGGGTAGTTGGAAAAGCAAAAGTTTTTGTACAGAATTTAGTCACTAATAAACCGAGGTTAGGGGTGACACATTTGGTGAAGAAATAGTATGTAACAGCACAGCGTTACAAATGTGCTTCCTCGCTATTGTTACCAATCGTATTATTTTGCGTGGATGCTCTCTATTATAATCGCAGTTACGCTAAAGAAGGTGGGGTGACTAATAATAATAGCATCACTGCTCCATCTTCTCTTTATATGCACCAGAATGTAGGCAACACACGCGCGAATATCCATCCCTTGCTTATTGAATTGCAAATCATGTCAGTATTCCGAACGACCAGTGCCTTGTTCACAGTGGAAAACATTGTTTTTTGCAGCAAGAACCCAGGGTTTCTTGCTGAATTTCCGGTGGTAGCGACAAAATCATTGAACAATGGTGTGGCTGGTTCCCCCTCTCTTGAAAAAGAAAGAATGGAGGCTCCCACTTTCTGAAGACATCCTCAGCAACGCCTACCTCCTGTTCGCGGGCACTGGGTCGCATCCTACCTCACCGCGCCATGTCTACACTTTCACACATACAAAAAGCAACGAATACAGCACAAACTCACACACACACACATACATAACGCACACGCAGAGACACAGGCAACACACACACATGCACGCGCACACACACCCAAACACACACAAAACACACAGACACACAGAGAGACACACACACCACACACAGACACACACAGAGACACGCAAAGACACACACACAACACACACATAGAAAATACACACAACACACACAGAGACACACACACAACGCACACACACGCACCACACGACACACCACCAGATAGAGAGAGACCACGCAGAACACACACCACATGCAGACACAACACAACACAGACACACAACAAGACACGCACAAAGAGGAGAGACACAGACACATGCACATGCACACACACGACACCACACAACATACACACTCACACACACTCGCACAAAAACACACACACAGAGGGAGACACACACAGAGAGAGAGAGAGGGACACGCACACACAACACACACAGGCACTCACACACACAAAGAGAGAGACACACACTCGCACACACCGATAGACACACACACACAGACACACACACGCACACACACAACATACAGACACACACACAGAGCCAGACACACACACACAGGAAGACACACACAGAGAGAGATAGAGAGAGACACGGACACACACACACACGCCCATACACAAAGACACACACACAGAGAGACACACACACACCACACACACACACACACAATCACAGAGAGCGAGAGACACACACAGACACACATACACACACAGAGACACACACACGGACACACAAACGCACACAGATACACACACAGACAGACTCACACAGGGCGAGAGAGCAAGAGACATACACACACACAGAAAGACACACACATACACAGAGATACACCCTCAACACACACTCAGCCACACACACACACATGCACACGCACGCAACACACACACGACACACACGCGCGCGCACATTATTTTTTACGTTTGATATTACCGTGCTTTTTGAACGCCACATGACCGCGTCTTCATTAATGCTGCTTCATTAACGCTTCACCGCATGCTGCACGTTCACGTATCTAGAGTCTTAATGCGTTCTCGAGAGAAACACGACTCTCAGGCACGTGCCTCCATCAACGTTCTTAGGTAGCGTTATTTTTGCACATTGACAACACGACCTCTTGCATATATATAGCTGCTCTTCCCAGTTCCCTATAAACTATCAGCTTGCTTATGGTGCCAGGGAAGGAGTGAAACGTCAATTCCCTTACAGCTTAGTTGTGGCGTAATTTTTCTCACGACGTTCCAGAGAAGCGCAGACGAAAAAAAATAATAAAAAACTGTCTCGAATGTTTCACAGGTCTCTGAAACGAGGAAACGCTAACACCAAGCTCAATTTTACCGCGGCATTAAAAGGCCCCGCGATGATTGCAGCCCATGTTTTTGCCCCCTCTTTGAACCTGTAGCAGGCGCCTTACTCATATATTATGCATCATGCTCAATAGTCACCCGGAATGCGGAGGCAAAAGGTAAAGCTTCCAGTGAATGACTCTCTTCGGTACATTCCAGAAGCACGAAAAGCATAGTGTGATTCAGTGCCGGTTGTTCTGTCCCACCCAATCGTGCAATTTAAGTCAATATTACGAAGCAGACAAATAATCTGACCTGGCTCCCTCATTACAGCATTCTTATAAGTTGGCGAAATAAAAGAAAAATTTGTTATTGTTTCTGTCGCAAGATTGTGACACCTGTAATTCCTCTATCATGATACTTTTTTTTTTCTATCAACACCCCTTTTAATATTGCTTCCCACACATGCGTGTCTCCCGCTTGATGCGTAGGCCATATGGCGGTGCATTCGCACGTGTCATGTTTGGTTTCTTTGTGAATACGTGTATGTGCGTGTGTTAGCCACAATAGCTTCGCAAGCTGATAATGTAGCTCCTGTACGGCTGGACTAGGCGCACGTGCCGCTCCTACAGTCCGGCCGTGGCTGATGACACTAGTTTGCTTTTCTTTACACGGTGGTGTATGGGTCTCCTTAACCGCACGCAAAATCTTGATTGATTGAACCTTGTGACGTAAATGTAAAAATTCTTGCGCTTCCCTTCCCCCTCCTTCCCCCGCCATCCTTATCTTTCTTTCTGCTGTACCGAAAATTGGGAGCCCCTTAGGGTTCGCCTTCAATAGTTGAACGCGATAACTATATTCGCATTCCCAGGAATAGGGGACATCCGAACATTGCGCCTGCTCTCGGCGACAGGAACGCCAGGGCTGCTACAACTGAATCGTAAATATTGGAGAAAAATATTATCTCTTGAAAAAGCTGGTTACCAATAACAACATCGCGTCATACGTAGCAGAGACGCAATGGTAAATTTTAGTAAAATTGCAGTATCGCACTACAAAGCGCGTGACTTGCCAGGGGGATTAAACACCGACCGTATAAACGTGTAGGATCCCATCGTTAAATATTAATTAAGCGCTCACGGACACCGTGGTTCGTAGAGCGTCACTCTATCTTCCCAGAATGTTCAAATAGGTCTCTGATGTGTTGAAGTGGAAAATGTCTTGGTAACTAGTTTTTTTTTTCATCAGATAAATTTTTTTCTCATTATATGTCATTCCGTTACGATAGGCTGCCACCTTAGCCGACGAAAGATGCGGTTACGTGCAGATGTC
>NW_023608293.1:0-30385 GCF_013339725.1 Rhipicephalus microplus | reverse complement strand
GTAAGTCTTTGACACAGAGCTGGTCAGGAGAAAGCAGACAATGCCTCCCTTGCCAAACTGCCGGACCTCTGTGATGGTGTGATAGTGAGTTGTCGCTGCTTTGAGTTCCGACTGGATCACTTTAGGGTTTTTCATCTTAATGACTCCGTCGTTGCTTGGGACTAGGGCCACAGGAACGGAAGCGACGCCATTGCGTAGGAACCGGTCCACTGGTAGCTCCTGCGGTGAAAGAGAAGCAGACCAGAGATAAGTCCCTGGTCCAGGCGAAGAAAGCGGCATCTGTCTGGATTGACTAGCCAGAAGGGTACTAGCTAATCAATGCTAAGGCTTTAGATACGCCTATCCAAGAAGAAATTCAGTAGAGGCTACTCAGATTTCAGCCAAACCCCCAGAGCAAGCAAGCGTGCGAGCGCACAAGATGGCGTCGATCTGCGACCCAAGACTCGTCTTTCTTCTGCTTTTTCACTTTCGCGAGCCCTTGGCACGTTCGCACGCGAGGCGCTAGCCAAATGCTATGATGATGATGATGATGAAAACAAACATTTTTTTGTACAGCGCTAGCCCACTAAACGAATAGAGTAGCGCTATTTTTTACAGCGTCAACTGTTCAGAGCTGCCGAACGCTTCACTGCAATTCTCCTTCTGGATTTACAATATGTATAGTAATCGGTTTCGGCCAGGCGCACTTATGAGTACATTTGCACAGACAAACGACTGGAGGTTGCTAAATGAAACACTGTGGAATAATAACCAGCATCGTTATCACCACGTAGCCTAATATGTATCTGATGTAATGAGCGAGACAGACACAACACCCGTTCGTCGGGCAAGCTGTTTTTTTGTTTTTTGTTTTTTTTTCCCTGGGAGGTTGGCTCATACCCACTCAGGGGGATTGGCCAAGAAAGTGTAGTGCAGTTTTTTTGTGATCATTTTAACTATGTGTAATGAATTGGTATTATAATAAGACTAATGTAAAAATAAAAACAACATAAAAAGAGCAAACGAAAAAAAATCAAGTTGAGCAATTTTGAGATTTGAGGTGTTATGATTACCACTCAGCTGCGTTTACTTCACTCTGCCCTGGGGAGTAATAAATAATTTTTTTATTGAAGATCACAAAGGTATACGCTTGGTTGCCTGAATATAATCGCAAACGGCATTGAAAGCATCCCTGTGGCAATGTCCCAAAGCTGAGGCGCCAAAGCTTAGCGCCGTTTCCGCCGTCAATCTATATAAGGCCTATTTTCCGAAATGGCATAACTAGTAACCTTTTTCTAAGTATCTCGTAGCGGCGAATATACAAAAAATAATGATCTAGTGATTCCATTTCTCCGCAGAATGCGCAGAGGGGTGATGTTGTCTGACCAGCTCTGTGTAGATACAGGTTTAGGGGGGGGGGGGGGGGACACGACATCAAAATTTAGTAATTAAGACTTCGAGCTTTCTGGACTGACTCCACTGGGGTTGCCATGGGAACATGAGGTGGTTATAGTCTGTCCATGTAATTACTTTTTCTATCGTATCAGTGGAGATTGCTGATTTTCGATATCTTATAGCCGTGATATATTCTACATCTGGCAGTATGGACAAAACTGGCCCATCAAGTGCGGCTCGTGCTAAGGAATCGGCCAATTCATTTAATCTTAATCCACAGTGACCCGGAACCCATAGTAATCTCAGGAGTCTCAACTGCGGCGGTACTAATGTTTTGAATGTGCTTAGAATTCGAGAGTTCTCTGAAGCTGTCAGAGCTGCACAAACTGAAAGAAAATCCGTCATTATTATTGCATTGTTTTGATTTGATGGAAGTTTTCAAAGAGCTAAAATAATCGCCAAGAGCTCCGCTTCAAAAACAGGAGTAAAATCAGGCAGTCTCACTGAAAAGAACCAGTCAAGCAAATCAGAGGCAATGCCTACACCTGCCTTTTGATTATTTACGGAAATATCTGTGGCTATTATATTTTTAGTTTTTGCATGCTCCAAGTAATCTAATAATATGTTATTTAAAAATTTGAGGGATTGTAATTTGGCGTTTTGGGGGAATATATCATCATACTCAATAATAACATGACAATTCGAGTCATTAGTCTCAATTACATTTCTAATGTTCACATTTATACTTTGTAGATTTTTTTGTACAAACATTATCTGAGGTGTGATAAACCGTGGCCAATGAGCAAGAAAGAAGGCGTCTGGGTTTGCGATAAAACCATATTGAGATCTTCTTGCGGGTAAGCTATAAAATTTTAAAAATGCTTGTACGGTCAAAATTCGAAATCGACAAAGTAGTGTAGGCAGGCGCGCTTCCTGGTACAGTACGTTGATAGCCACAAATCTAGGGAGTCCCAGACACATTCGCAGTGCTTCTCGCTCCAAGACAACTAGAGGTTTCGTTTTATAAGCAGGGCCACCCGAGAATAATATGCAGCCGAATTCCATGATGGGGCGCATATAAATCTTGTACAACGTTATCAAGGTGTGCCTCCGTAACCCATATTTCCGGTTACTTAGCTTGTGTAGTAAGCCTGAAGCCCGCTGTGCTTTGGTAGTTATATACTCTATGTGTGGACTCCAGTTAAGTTTGTCATTATAAATGATTCCCAAATATTTTATAGAGTCTACTTGCTGGATGGGTTCCTGTTTATATATAATTGAAATTGAAATTGGTTCTGCAAGCGGAAACGCCATGAGCGCGCTTTTGTTGAGATTTAACGATAACGAAATCGACTGCAACCAAATTTCTAACATGTTAATATATCTTTGTAATTTAAGTTGTAGTGAGTAAATACCACAGTCAGCAGCAAAGAGTGCGATGTCATCAGCATAAATGTAGACAGTAACTTCTTGATCTGTTGGAATTGTGCTCATTAATGCTATAAATAAAATTGGAGATAAGACTGCTCCTTGGGGAACTCCGCGCGTTTGTTTAAATCTAGATGAGGAACATCCATCCTTGACGCAGTAGAATTCTCTTGATTTTAAGAATTCTGCCACCCACTCAATAAAATATTGTGGGAAGTTCAATCTCTCTAGCGTATTTAACAATATGAAGTGCTCCACACTGTCATACGCCTTGGCTATGTCAAGCGTTACTAAAGCAGCGTATTGCCTTCTTTTACGCGCGAGCTGTATTCGGCTCTCTAAATCAGCATGGGCACACCAAATTGAGAAATCACTACGAAAGCCGATTTGGTTCGGTTTTATTACTAAATTTTCTGCCATCCAGATACTTACTCGGCTATGTAGGACCCTCTCTACTAGTTTGACCATGTTAGATGTTAGAGAGATTGGTCTGATATTATCGACTGTTAATCCTCCACCCGGATTTTTTAGTATAGGAATCACCTTTGCTATCCTCCAATCCTGCGGCACCCATGAGTTTTTTAAGGAGTAGTTAATAACATTGGCGACGTCTCGAGGCGATAAATTGAACAGAATTTTAATCATGGGTACTGTGATTCCATCTGGGCCAGGAGATGCACAGGGTAAATGTTTAATCACGTTGGATATTTCAGTCTGTGTCACTTCTTCAAAGTCAGACTTTGTCGTAGACTTGTGCCAGTTGTTTGGCACTACTGAAGTGAATCTGCTTTCCAGACCTTTACCGATTGCCTCTAAGGTAGTGGTCATTTCTTGTGCCGACAGATTATCACAAGCTACATTAACTGGTGATGGCAAGATTTTCCGAGCTCTCATATATCGGAACAGTGCTTTCATATGTTTAGGCTTCGACAGGTATTCATAATGCCTTCTGTCATAATCTTGTTTAGCCCCAGCTACCGTTCTTTTAAAGCCCGCAGCAATGAATTTATAATCGGCCCAGTTTTGTGGGGATTGATTATGTAAGAGCTGCTTCTAAGCTGCCTGACGTCGTCTGTTCTCTCTTGTACATTCATCATTCCACCAACGGCTATATACTCTTTTTGTGGATTCAACAGTAAATTCGGCTCTTTTGTAGGATCGTTTAATGACTGCGTTTATTTTCAGGGCTTTTTTATCATCGCTCTCTTCAGAGTGAAAAGCCAGTGCTGACTTCAGGTCATTCCTAAATTTAGTGTAATTTACAAATACTCTTACATTTGAACAAGATGGAATTATCGGACAAGAAATTTCAAAACTTATCGGTAAGTGGTCACTGTTGGTGCCACAGTCCAGCGCTTTCCAAGAAGAAGTAGTAATGGCTGAACTGACAAAACTTAAATCTAAGGCCGACCTGGAGTGATTACGAATAAATGTGGGGGTTCTGACGTTGAGGCACGTCAGGTCATTGGCCATTGTCCACTCCCACAAGCGTTTCCCACTAAGATCAGTTCTAAAACCCCAACTCGTGTGGTGGGAATTAAAGTCTCCAAATAAAACTTTGTCTTCGCACCACGATTTTGTAGCTAGATCCAAACTTCGTGTGTCTTGAACTCCATCCGGAAAATACATGTTGACTAAAGTGAAAGGAGTGCAGTTGGGCAGTGTAATGTCTACTGCCAAAGTTTCGCATTCTGGCGACATATGTTTGTATGAGCATTTGACTTTCATACTAATTCTATTATTAATAAAGAGAGCTATACCCCCACCTCTCGATGGACGGTCTAATCGAAAAGATTTGAAGTTATTTAAATGGAACAAATTATGTACAGATAGCCATGTCTCTTGTAATGCTATTATATCAGGAGCAAATTTAGAAGTCAAGTATACCAAATCCGTAGATGCAGAATGGATTGATCGGCAATTCCAATGGAGAATCTTAAGCGACCCTATGGTTTCGAAAGAGCTGCTTCCGCTATAGCTTTCTCTAGAATGCTTTCTTTCAAGAAATTCCTCTTTGAAAGGCTCTCCTTTTCTTTCAGATACTTTTTGTTCTTTGTTTGTTTCGGAGAGTTAGTTTTCCTTGACACAGGGGATCTAGATCTTTTCAGGGACCTAGGGTCCAAATCCATGTCATCGGAATCTATTGTATATGCAGCTTTGTCCTCACTTACACTCTGTATATCTACTGCAGAGGGTGCTGTAGACGGAGAATACGATAGTGCGGTTTCAAATTCCTCATTTTGGCTGTGGACGCCTATTGCAGAGGCTCCTGCGGGCGGATAATACGATGGCGCAGTTTCAGATTCACCGTCAGCTATTATTGGTCGTGAACTCTCAGCATGTTGGGATACTAGGCCTGACTCTCCCATTGTACCAAGTATGCGAGTCATCTGGTTGGCCAAAATTTGAGATAGAGAATCGCAAAGGTTGATGATGATGATGATGATGATCCTTGACACTCTGGCGCACACCCACAAAGGGGGATCGGCCAAGAACCGGGCGGCAGGACCTTAACTAAAAGGCTAATGGTTTTTCAAAGAAAACGTAATTTTGGGCTAAAAAAATATAGAAAGGAAAGCCGAAAATCGAAAAAGGAGTATATCTGAGCAGGGAGCGATGCAGGCCATCAGATGCGATTTGAGACAGAGGTAATGGTGGGTCTATATATATATATATATATATATATATATATATATATATATATATATATATATATATATATATATATATATATATATATATATATATATATATATATATATATATACATACACACACACACACACACACACACACACACACACACACATATACATACATATATAGGCAGATTAACATGGCAATCGCTTTGTTTCAATTATGTATTCAAATACCGCAGAGCAGACGTCCCTGTGGCTATAACCGAATTTAATGCTGCCAAGCGACAAAATTACTGCCACATTTAATTCTAATCCCAATTTTTCAAGTGGAGCTACCAGGTATCTTTTCCGCTGATGAGAATACCGGCGACAGAACAAAAAGAAGTGATCTATCGTTTCCATTTTTTGGCAAGTCTGACATAAAGGTGACGCCTTTAGACCAACTTTATGCAAATAATAATTCAGTTGAGGAATTCTGCAACGCAATCTTGTAAAATTAACTTCCAAGTGCCGTGTTGCACACCACTGTCTATTCCAGCGGCATCTTAGATGTGCGAAATCTCGATATTTATCCAATGAGTAGCAGTCGTATTCACGCAAACAGAGGTTTCTAAACCTTATTGCTGTCGCGTAAGCCGTATCAGGCAAAATCGGGATAATGGGACCGCTAAGAGATACTGTGGCTAGTGCATCCGCCATCTCATTGAGATATATGCCACGATGACCTGGTACCCATAAGAGCTGCAGTTTTTTCATGTTTGTCGGTATGAGTTGTCGAAACATGTGCATAAGTGTTAAGTTGGCTCCTGAAGACAGAGCAGCACATACTGAAAAAGAATCTGTAATTACGACTGCTTCCGATTCGCCCAAAGGAAGTTTCCGTAGTGCCAGTACAATAGCAAATAATTCTGCCATGAATATTGGTGTGTAATCTGGGAGTCTAACCGAAAAGGACCAGTCAAGGGAACGTGAGAAGATACCTGCCCCAGCCTTTTCATTTGATACGGATGCATCGGTCGCAATTATGTTGTTCAAGTTCAAATGCGCCAAGTAATCCTGCAGCCGATCATTTAAATATTGAAATGGCATTTGCTTTGCGTTAGAGGGATAAATATTCTCAAATTCTATCATAAGATCTAAGTTAACGTCTTTTGTTGTGAAAATATGTTTTATTTTGACGTTCAGTGGTTCTAGCAGCGCTTGAACGAACAAGATCTGTGGGCAGTGGAATCGTGACCACCAAGTTTCAAAAAATAAACTTGGTTCTTTAATAAAAGCATAAAAGGATGCTCTCTGGGGCACAGTGTATAGTTTTAAAAATGTTTGGATAGTAAGCATTTTGAATCTATTTAACAATGACGGTAGACGCGCTTCCATGTATAGCACGTTGTTAGCAACAAACTTGGGCAGTCCAAGGCACAGTCGTAAGGCCTCCCTTTCTAATAGTATTAGCGGTCTCATTTTATATGTCGCACTGCCCGAAAATAAGACGCAGCCGAATTCCATGATAGGACGAATGTACATTTTATAGACCATTACCAATGTATTTCTTCGCAACCCCCTTTTTATGTTGCTGAGCTTGCGTAACCACCCCATGGCTCGTGTTGCTTTGGACGCAATGTGATCGATGTGGCTTTTCCAATTTAACGAGCTGTTATATATGATGCCTAAGTATTTAAGTGAATCCACCTGGGGAATCTGCTCTGTGCCATACATCAAGGAGATGTTAACAGGATCCCTGAACGAGAACGCTAGAAGCGCGCTTTTGTTTACATTTAGAGACATTCCAATTTTTTGAAGCCATTCCTCTATCATGTTTAGGTAATTCTGTAATGTCTGATAAAGTAATTGCAGATCACTGTTTGTCGCAAAGAAAGCAATGTCATCTGCGTAAAGATATAAATGAATATCGCTATGTGTTGGAATCGAACTGAGGAAGATGTTAAACAACACCGGTGAGAGCACTGCACCTTGTGGTACGCCACGGTATTGTCGATATCTGTTAGAAAAACAACCCCTTTGAAAGCAATAAAACTCTCTCTCCCTTAAAAACTCTGCTACCCATGATGTCATGTATTTTGGTAAATGTGACCTTTCCATCTGCTCTATTAGTATTTTATGCTCCACTTTGTCATACGCCTTGGCCAAATCCAGAGTAACTAATGCACAATACTCTCTTCTACGCCTAGCCAACTGTATACGACTCTCCAAATCCGCGTGCGCACACCATATGGAGCATCCCGATTTAAAACCAATTTGACTGGGGTTCAATATTGATTTCTCCTCAATGTATTTTATCACACGTGCATTCAAAACTCTTTCAGTTAGTTTAACCAAATTAGATGTAAGAGAAATTGGCCTCACATTGTCAAGTGTATACCCAAGCCCCTGTTTTTTAAGTATCGGAATTATTTTGGAAAGTTTCCAATCCGCCGGTATCCAAGAAGTTTTCAAAGAGTAATTAACCATATTACAGAGTTCATGTGGGGAAATGTCATATAGTACTTTTATCATTGCTGAAGTTACTCCATCTGGTCCAGGTGCTGTAGGAGGTAAGTGCCTCACTACACCCGCTAGTTCCGCTAATGTCACCTCGTTGAACTCCTCCCCTGCAATTGGCTTTACTATGTGTCTTGGCATTGTTGATCTGAATCTTTCTTCTAATCCTTTAACAACATTTTCTAAGATTTCAGTGAGTTCGCTAGGCGATAGAATTGAAGAATCAGTATTGTCTGATGGTGGTATCATTTTTCTGGAACGCAAAAATCTAAAAAGCGCCTTTCTGTTGTATGGTTTTGAAAGATAGCTAAATTTGTTAGTGTCATAGTCATCTTTTGCTTTGCGTACTGTGCGTTTAAAATCTGCTGCCACGTATTTATAGTCACACCAGTTTTTGGGGCATTGGTTGTGGATAAGTTGCTTCCACGCCGCTTTTCGTTTTCTATACCCCCTTGTACAATCAGCGTTCCACCATGGGCTAAACGACCCGCCTGTGCCTGAAGTTATTGAAAAAGTTGACTTTTTTATTGCTCTTTTCAGTACCGCACACAGACTCATAGCCCGAATGTCTTCCTGCATGTCCTTGCGAAGAACCAAAGTGGGCTTCAAGTCTTTTTGTAAGCGCTCATAATTTACAAACGAGCCAATTTTACCAGTTAAAAATATTCCGGGAAAGTTAATATCAAAGCTAATAGGAAGGTGGTCACTGTTTGTTGCGCAATCTAATGTTTTCCACGACGAAATGTTTAGTGAGGAGCTGCAAAAGGTCAGATCTATCGCCGACTTTGATTGTCTCCTAATAAACGTAACAGTGGGGAAATTTGCACAAGATAAGTTATTATCAACAGTCCATTCCCACAAGCGTCTTCCATTTACATCAGTCTTGAAACCCCAAGACACGTGGTGTGAATTAAAGTCACCAGTTAATATTACATCCTTCCTGCAGGAAGCTAACATTGCATCTAAGCATCTTGTGTCCTGTACTCCTACCGGAAAGTATGCGTTAACAAAAGAAAAAGGGGAACAGCCTGGCAGAGTGATGTCTAATACCATAATTTCATAGTTAGAATCCATGCACAGGTAGTTAATCTTCGCTCTATGACTAAATTTAGTTGATATAAAAATGGCAAGTCCACCACCTCTGCTAGGTCTGTCTAAACGAAATAAGCGATAATTTTTTAGGTAAAATTTTTGTCCGTTTGTAAGCCAAGTTTCTTGTAAAGTAATAATATCTGGGGAAATTTGCGAAGAAATACACAATAAATCTGTGGTAGCCGACCCTATTGATCGACAATTCCACTGTAATACTTTTAAGGAGCCTATTTTGATTCTATAAACCCGCCGCAGAGACTGCTTGATCCAAAAGATCTTTCTTCAAAAAGTCTTTTTTGGAGAGGTTCTCCAAAACGTCTTTCTTTGACAGGAACTTTTTAGATTTTGATTTCTGTGAAGACTTTTTCGATAGGGGAGATCTGGCGCGCTTCAAGAAATTATGAGATTCCGCATCCATATCTGTGAATTCATCAGTGTCATCTGATACGGTTTCTAGATCTGTCCGCAGTATCTTATTGGAGGGTCCTGCTTTAGGAGATGAGCATCGTGTAGGAGCTATCGGACTTTCTGTCCCGGCACAATTTGAAACCTCCAAATCCTGTGAAGTCTGATTTTTCATAGACACTGAAGCAATGATTTGGGTCAACTGAGATGTTAACAATTCAGCCACGACTCCAATAATACTGCTGGCAAGACGCTCCATCGCCTTTTCCGTTGCCTTCTCTACAGCCTCTGCTATATATTTTGCTAACGATGCATCCATAGCAGTGGTGTGTCGTGCTGTTACGCTTGCGTAACCTTTCGAGCGTTCTTGTAATTCAGTCACAGCTTCCCTCCGGGAGCAACGCCTGCGTTCCACAATTTCCAACAGCTTAACTTCTCGTTCTTTCGCCTCACAATCTGAAGAGTCTGCAGGATGCGCCTCATGACATAAACAGCACTTCTCTTCCGTCGAGTTGCACTTACGGCTGTCGTGATTTTCTCCGCATAGTCGACATCTGGCAGTTGATCTGCACCCTTTCACGCTGTGGCCATATCTCCAACAATTCAAGCACTGCAGTGGCTTAGGGGATAGAGGCTCTACCTTATAGATAAGAGGCCAAGCTTTAATTTCAGATGGTCTTATCGTTCCCGCAAAGGTTACTATGACCGATTCGGTAGGTGATTTTTTATTGTCAACCAGACGCGTGCACCTGTATACTGACACTGCACCTGCTACTGAAAATAACTCAAGAATTTCTGCCGGGGTCAGGCTCGTATCTACACCGCGGACTATGCCTTTCGAACATGCCAGATGCGCTGGAATAAACGGGCTCACCGGCTGTGCTGCAAATTCGGAACAGTTGAGAAGCTCTCGGACGCACTCCTGATCGGCAGAGCAGCACAAAATACCACCACGACCGAAATGCCGGACCTCAGTGATCTTTTGAAAGTGTGTTGTGGCTTTCCGAAGCTCCATTTGAATCATCTTCGGGTTCTTCATAGGTATCGTACCTCCATTGGTCGGTACCAAAGCCACGGGGACGTTAATAACCCCACTGCAAAGAAAAGAATCAATTGGCCAATCCTTGACCGGTATAGATGCTAGCCAAGGAGAAGGCCCTTGGCCAGGCGAAGAAACCGACATCTAGATAGCCTGAGTCGCTTGAACTCAGAAAATCATATGGCGCAAACCACAAACAACTGCCGAAAAATCACTAAAACAACAAAGAAGCAAACGTTAAACTCAAGTGCAATCCCGCCACCCGTCGTTCAAGCCGTTCCAACCCGTGAGCAGCAGCGCAGAACAGGATCAACGCGAACAGGAACAGGAAACAGGAACAGGAGCTCAGGCAGCGAAGGTTCCAAGCTGAATGAACGAGCTTGAACAACGCGAGGACACGTAGCGGTTAAACAAAGGTTAAAACAGTTGTTGTTGTTGTTGTTGTTGCCCCTTCGCACTGGCACATACCCACTATGGGGGATTGGCCATGAAATCTAGAAGTATCCTATATGAGATATATTAAAAGGTTTATCCTTAATGAAAAAACTAATGATGTAATAGAAAATAATAATTAACTAAAAAGGAATATTAAACTAAACAAATAATTGAAGATTGAATCAAGAAGAGAAAAGGTGAGGTAATACTACAGTGGAAGACAGAAATTTTGAGTAGACCAGACAATCGAGCTTATCTCACCCGGTCACAATCAAATGAATATGCAAATTTCATTCAAAATTAGACAAGTGTCTTCAGAAATATATTTAAGCAGGCATTATTATGACATGCGCTTTGATTCTCGAATGAAATTGCATACAGCATCCTGTGGCAATGTCCCAAGCTAAAGGCACCGAAACTTAGAACATTATCTGCAGTTAATTTAAACCTACTGCTTGAAACGGAACAATTAAAAGTCTTTTCCTAATTAATGAATAGTTTTTACATGTTATAAAGTAATGCTCTATTGTTTCCGTTTCTTCACAGAATGGACACAGGGGGGATATCGCCAGACCAGCTCTGTGCAAGTAAAAGTTTAATGGAGGGACATGGAGTTTAATGGAGTTTAATGGAGTAAAAGTTTAATGGAGGTTAAAACAGTCTCTATCCACTTCGTAGTCTTTTCTTTCAGGCAGGGACCCTCTACCGCTTTATGCCCCAATCCCACTACTGCCTTGTGGCAATATCAAAGGTGCGCATGCGTGTAATACATGCGTTTAGCTGTACGGAAGGTAACTTGAAGCTTTAAATGCTCGCTTACACGACTTTGTTCCTGGGTTTTAAGTATATGGACAAAGGACTTGTCGTCTGTGGCTGCACGTATCAAACATTGGAACGAGTAGGACGTCTGAATGTCCTTTCAATTTCAAGTTCTCTGGTATTGTCTTACAAGGCAAGAATGAGGGCGTGCATGCATATTTTTCTTGGCGAGTGAATATCAAATTTTGTCCATGTTTATCGAGGAATTCACATACGTAGATAACGATTCCATGCCGTGATTATCCGTGTTACAAGTTTTCGAAAGATATGGTTGCTGCGTTCTGCCTGGGAAGGTGCTGTTAGAATAAATAGTTGGAGGGCTACGTACGGTGACCACCTCTGTTTTATTCACTTCGAAGAATGCTACTTCGACATAACGGGGCAGACAACCAGACTGTAGTCTGGCAGTGCACCTTTGATTTTTCCTGTTTTCTAAACGCATCTGCAAAAACCTGTTAGTTTCTACCTCCTTGACGTAGCTTCAATAGAATGTAGTCACAAAAATAAGCAATTGCGTCTAAAACAAGATGAAACACATTCGAAATTCGTTTTATCGTGCCGACGAAACCGAAACCAAAACACCGGTAGACGAAGTTGCCAAAGTGAGTGAGTGGTGTTATATCAAACATCAAGCTACCTAGTTTCTAGGCTCCTGAAGGCTGCTGCGCTTGCTATGTGTGATGCGATGGTGATGCGACTGGTGCGCGTTATTTTGAATGCTTGAAAAGTGCGCGCAATCAAAAGATGACCGAGTGCACGTGCCGCATCACCTGAACAACAACGACGACGTCGAGGACCGGTGCGCGGTAGAGCGCGGTAGAGCGCGGAGCGCATGTATCAAAGTCATAAAAGAAACAAGGGCCAATGGCTGGTCACCACGAAGTTTTTAAGGGCCAATTAGGACGAGACAAGTGTGTCCCAGAGCAAGCCAATCCCGAAGGGCAAGAGAGTTAGCAGTTCGAGGCGAACCAGGCTAGAGAAAGGCTGCAGCTGGGAGCTTAAGCATCGGCACACGCCGTCGCCACCGTTCCAGCAGCAACGTTCTGGTGAGATCGAACTTGCTGTTTTCCCTGCTCCGCCGAATCACCGCGTCAGAACTGTAACATGTAGCTGTGACTTTCAGCCGACATTTTCGGGACTTTAGACGTTTGTTTTCCTTGTGAAGCAAGCTTTTAGCCAGATACTCATTTTTGCAGTTTTGTTAAGTTTTTACTTTAGTTCTGCAGTAAATGTTTAGGTTTCGTTTGTGGAACGAACGGCTTTGTCCTTATCTAGTAGAAATCTCCGAGGCTAAGGACAGGAGAAACAAATTTGCAACAAGAACCTGCGTCACACCTATGACAACACACGTCGCCAACGGAAATTGATAAGTATTATGCATAACTAACACCACTGCAATCGTTCTTATGACCGGTTAATTGGGGTACGTCTCCTGGAGTTGGTCGGTTGCACGCGACAACGGTGCTGAGGTTTTGGATGTGCCTGTTAATTGGTTAAAATTTCGATAACACTAGAAAAATTACTGCTGACTCCCAGTTTACTTAATTACCGCTCATTCCTAACTTTAGATTTATTTCAACATCCTAATATCTAGTGCACTGTATCTGGTGCACTGTAGTGATACTATACTCGATAATTTTGTTGGGGAGCGCGAGAAAACCAGAAAAAACAAACTGCGCTTGTTATCTCTGAGGCTTCAAAGACAATATGCCCTTTGAGGCTTTGAGATGACAAGGAATGCAAGGCACATAAAATTTTATCTAATGGTATTGTATAAAAGTTTATACAATAATATTGTATAAGAGTATGGTAAGAAGCTTTATGGCACGGCGTGTTTGCGCTTACCATCTCGAAGGCCATAAAAAACCCGCGTCTTGGCGGGAAAAAAACTAGCGTCATCTCCCGAGTGAAAACACTTCGTGTGCGTGCGTGTGTGTTTTTGTTCGCATTTCCGCCGCGCGGGGCATTTCAAAGCGCCGTCGGCACGGGCCGTCGGCGTCACATAGGCATAGCACAGAACACCTACCTGGGCATAGTTCATGGCGGAAGGAAAAATGCTTCCTACATGACATAGGTGCTTTCTGGCGCAAAACTGGTAGGTGTTCTGTGCCTTACGTTAGCCGCGTTGTTGCCTCGATGGCGTTGGCGCCATGTGCTGCAACGTCATGCGGCGCGGTTCTGCGAAACTCGATGCACCGGCGGACGAGCTTTTGAACGTTGACAGCAACTTCAACGTAGAATATATTTCTGGCCCTTCACGTTGCGGCCGCGCGGAGTGACAGCGCGGCAATATGGTCTGGGATGGCAACAGGTATTCTCTAGTTTCTTTTCACGGCTGCCCTACTTTCGGTGCTCTGCTCGTTCTTGCATCCGCTGGACGTCGTACGGGCGGGGGTGTTTCTTTTTTTTTTTTTTTTCCCGCTCAAAGTGACCGGTGGGGTGCAGAGCGTGGCATGGCACCACGCATGACGCTCCGTCCTTGGGAGTATGCAGCGCTTCGGCTGTGACGGGTGTATCTACGCTGTGGAAACTTACAAGATGCCGCGGTGGTTCGCTGTGAAGCATGAAATATGGCAGAACAGCGCCAAGTTGGGCTAGTCGGTTGACGTTTATTGCGTAATGGTGTAACTGTGCTAATGCAGGTAGCAGAGAAAATGAAAAGCAGCACGTATGCATACTCGGTAACTCAACAAGTTGTGTGTCTGTGCACGAGCGGTCTATCAGTGTGTGATGCCATAACGCGGTTATTTTAGAACGAAATGACACGAGTCGATTCTGTTACCGTAGCCCTATTAGGGGTAATATCTGCAAGCTAGCCTGCTTGAAACGAGTTAAATCTTCAGTAGGTGTAAAGACCTGAATGTACAAAACTGGTGCGAGACATTGCATGTGTTGCCTCACGAAACAGTGCAGGCTTCAAACGAAAAAATGGGTTCGTATTTAATGCCTAGAAGCATGAAAATACCCCCTCCCACTATATTTTTGTATTACTATACAAACGCACGCACGAACATAAAAAAGTACTGAGCCCTTCCTCCTCGGAAAAAAAAAAAAATCTGGCTTTGCCATTGCATTGCATCGCTACTTTTTGCTGGAAACTGTGCAAAACCGGGAATATGTTAAAAGCATGCCTTGCATCTCCAGCATGATAGTGCAAGGTTGTGTGTCACAGGCAGAATTTTCAGGTGGTCTAACCCGGCCCTGATCACGCCAATGGTCTGGCGCCAACAGTGTTATGACAAAACTTGTGGTCTGAGATTTGTTTCACCCATAGGCGTTAGGAGAGTGATACAAGTGGGGGGGGGGGGGGGGGTCGCAATAAGCTACGCAGCTTTGATTGGCACACTCGGGTCGCAGCTTTCAGGATTGCAGCCAATTTCGCATGTAACACACTATTCACTACTATTCGCTGGGGGATCCAGAGGGCGGGCGGTAGGGGCTATAGCCCTTCTCCGAAGCCTCTTGGCACCCCCTCCCCCTCTCTTTAGTGCTTGCCGTTCACCTGCTGTCACTAATCAGGACAAATGAGCGGGACAACTTTGACCACACATTAACGGTATTTATGCTATGACTGAGATTTTGTGCTCGTAAAAAGTTAACTACCATGCCCCCTATCCGGTGTTACTTCAACCTGCCCCCTGAAATGAGTGGCTGAATCCATCCCTTCTACTATTGTCGGTCATGCCACTGCATTGAAAGAAAAGATACCAGTACTGACTGCCCCCCTCCTCTCTTGCATCTGCAAGAGGGAGGGGGGGGGGGAATTCTGCAGATATACCCTTGGAACTGTCATCCCAGTGACTACCAGATGTATGGCCGTTCAAATCCATTTAGTAGCTGTTAATTAAAAAAAGTTAGTAAATTTTGCCAGCCCTTTGGGTTTTGTAAAAACGGATTCACCAGTATGCAAAATACTTATTTTTAGAACAATTTAGCCCAAATAGTTTAGCTGGCATCTATTCATTACAGCACCTTTATATTTTATAACAGCTGTTCCAAAAGTCTGTCGTGGTGGAACGGTGCTTATGGTGTTTGGTTGGTTACTCGTAGGTCGTATACTTCAATCTCAACTGTTGTGGTCATGTTTCGATGGAGGTGAAAGGTCAGTCCATGTTAACGAATACTAGAGGGTCGAAGTTTTTGGAGTTCCCCACTACAGCTTCTCTCATAATCGTATCATGGTTTTGGGATGCAAAATCTCTGATATTATTGTGACCTGTTCCTAAAGTAACATTGATACATGAGACCCCACTAGGGGGTGTTACATAAGGGGTGGGTTTCGATATAGACAACAGTTTGAACACACTATCACATGGTATATTGTGATGTGATCGCTTCAATGAAAGCAGTAGGGCTTGAGTTGGCAATGTCTTGTGCAAGGTCGTTCCAGTCCTTCGCTGCTCGAGGAAAAAATGAAGAGGCGAAGGTGACTATGCGAGCATAAGGACAGGCAACATTTAAGGGGTGACCAATGTGATAGGATGTGTGTGATGGTGATGAAATATACGGTGCTTGATGTAGCGCGCTGTCATAGAAATTATGAAATAAAGATAAACTAGTAATGAAGCGTCGATGATGAAATGTTAGTAAGCCAGATTCCGCTTTCAAAGATGTTACGCTGAAATATTATGAAGAGGCGAAATGAATGAAACTAATGGCACTATTCTGAAAGGCCTTAAGGGCGTTTGTGAGGAATATCTGGCAAGGATTCCAAGTGGCTGATGCATTTGGGCTGTATTACTGTTTTTAAGCTATTGATTTGACATGCTGAAGAGTGCTTTAGAGTGCTGCAGAGATTTAGTCGGGAGAGATTTAGTAGTAAGCGTTAATGAGCAACTTTGTGGAATGATTTCGCAAAATTAAGAGAAATATCATCAGTTTGATTGTTGGCGTCTAGATTTAGGTGGAGGTCATAGAGAAAGGCAATCATTGCGTTTTGTAAGGCAGTCCCTTGTTGAGCCCATGCTGAGAATGGCGAAAAAAATGTTTATAATCAAGGAAGAATTATAAGAGCGTATGTGACATGCTCCGTGATCGTACAAGGCACTTATGTGATGGAAATGGGGCGGTAGTTTAGGGGTGAACTCTTGTTGCCCGATTTGTAGACTGGGAACGACCTTGGCCTTTTTCCACTCTTTTGGTAGGTTTCCAGGTGACAGTGACATGGTAAACAACAGCGTTAGATATGCCGCAGAAATGAATTTGGTGTTCTTCAGAAACTTAAAGTGATTTCGTCGAAACCAGTAAATGATGACAGCTTAGAGACCAGCTTTCATGAATGTCGCTCTCTTGAAATGTTGCTTCGTATTCCTCGTGACTTTTCACGCTTTCTCACTAAATCATGCCTTTGCTGTGTTGTTTGTACGTGGTTAGCTTGCGTTCTGCCTGCTATGCACTGCTGTAGTGTGACTGAAACTGCGATTCATTCAGTATCACTGTTCGCACCTTATACGCATATTTTTTTTCTCTCATTCTGTTCACCATGAATTGTGTGACAGTCGATAAGTCTAGTAAGGAAAGCTTAGTGGCCGACGATGCTTCACGCTATACTGCGTTTACCACGCGTACGCACATGTTCTTGCACCAGTAAAAATCTTAAATAAGAGCTCAGCAGAAAGGTTTCATCGACGGATTACGTGCATGGCGGTGCTACGACAAAGGCCTGGATAATGGGACAAGCATGTTTTTTTTCTGACAAAAAGTTACGGCTGCCTTTCGTCGGTCACTAACAATGCTACACAAATGCTGTCAATAATGTACAAAAGATGAAATATCAGTGAAATGACACATTATATATAAAGCATGCCGTCTGAATTAATTTTTAACGTCTGGGCTCTTCAAAGCATTTTTAAATCTATGCGCACAGTTGTGCACGCTAACTCTGTCGTAATTAGAATGTAAGTAACGAAGTCTCACAGATTATGTGGGAGTAATATCTACATAGAAATATAGTAATATTTCTATGTAGTGGTACCACGGCCAAATAAACACAACTAAGGCTCCTCGCATGATTCATAAACTACAGTGCCATGCCATAGTTGTACACCTACCAACGAATGGCGCTCAAGTGCATGACCTAGAGCTTTTTTTTTACAACCGAGTCGCCATAAAACGCTGCATTCACAAAGCATTTAATAATGTGTGGGAGGATTTAAAGAGCATTTTGCGATGTGCTTGTAACAGAAAGCGGCATTCACTCTGAAGTTTTTCTGGTGAATGGAGAGTACGACGACAATAAACAACACTTTAGAAAGTTGCACTTGTCGATCTTATTACAATGCATCAGCAGCTGAGCAAGATCAAATGCTTTCGTACGTCCTTTCAGGCATATGTAGAAACAGTTACACTCGCGCTGACATGACCGAACAAACCACACTTTGAGAACGTGCATGATGTACGCACACACAGAAACACGACATGGCTAGCAGACGATGCAAGGAGCAATCCACACTTCACCATTTCGCCCAGTTGCCACCAGGCGGTGACTCTGCTCGATCTCGCGGCCAATATCAAGTGCGCGGCGCGTTTCTACACCGTGCGTGGGCCATTTTGGAGGCCACGCTCTTTGTTTTTGTGCAACTGTGCTTTCGTGGCGCTTTCAGCAAAGAGGTTTCTCCAGCATTCGACAGATGGCGCTTTGCTGTAAAAGGCGCAATTATCAAATTTCGACTTGCATCGTCAACGCTCGCAACTGTTTGGCATGGTTGCAAATCTGTTTGGCTTCTATTGTGCAGTTATTTTGTCATATAATGGTTTGATTTAACATTGTTTCAATAATTAACCGCACTGGCTATCATACCAAAATAAAATGACCATATAGATCAAAGTTTTTTTTCTTTTTTTCAAGGACCAAGGTGGGGGGTGGGTTCTATGCGAGTAAATACGGTATGAAAGTTGCATCTGCTGTGGCCAGGTGGGGTAGTTATTAGAGGTCGCCCCTGGCGCAAAGTGGGGAAAATGCAGCTTGAGCAAGGCAGTGTTGACATAACATTCTTGTCTACATACTTTCATAGTAATGAAGAAATATTTTGACTAGCATAACAAACAAATGTCAGAACTACTGGTAAACATACTTTAAAAATGCAAAAAGAGATAAGTAACTGTGCTGAAAAAATTATGTTGAATCATATACACCCAATAGTCGTAATACACTCATCTGACACAAAAACATTATATTTAAAAGTTCATTATAAATGAATATTTGTAACACTATCTATGGCAAAGCTGTTAATCATTTTGTTATAATCGATAATTCGTTCTATTCGAATTCATTATATCGAGGTTTGAGCATGTTTAAGCCTGCTGGCTTTTAACATTTTTAATTACTACAAAAATTTATTGCACCAGTGTTTAAAAGAACTAATTACATTATGTAGTGAAATAAATGCGTTGTAGTAGGAACTGATAGTTACGTTTAGAGAAGTTAAAACGTAAGAAAAATCGTGAAACATTTTTTTACCGTTGTTGCCATAATCAATACCCTGTTTCTGATATTTTTTTGGGAGATACGGTAAATGCCGGTAGCATCTGATGACGTTGCAATGTGCTGTCATAGACCTGTCACTCTTGGCGTGCCTGTTCAGGGGAGGCTGTGTACGCAACGTGATTTTCTGCGCAAACTTCCCAGGCACGCTGCGAGGAAATGGAGAGGACTTTGCCATTTCCCTGTGCCTATGCATTCAAGGCGGCCCTGCACATCACATTTGACGTTCTCGATCGGATGGCACTTATGTCGAGGATCACATTTGAGAAGCTTATGCGGGACATCAAGAAACGATCGAAGGAGGAGCCGTTGGTCGTCGAGCGGGCGCTGAGCCACATTGTGTCCAGCATTGACGCGGGCAATGTCGTGATGTTTGGGCCCGCATTCTACGTGGCCTGCAGCCTGTTTAAGGACGAGAAGCCGCCGCAGCTGGCCCGTGGCACGTGCCTCGTGCGGAGCGTGTTTGTCACGCCTGGCCGACTCATTTTTCGTCCTCCGCAGGTATGCCAAGAGAGTTTTTAAAATCAAAAGTAGGGACTGTTGTGGTACTGTATTTTCTCACATATGACACGTCCCTACTTGTTATGCACACCCCTGACAACCATACACAAAAAAAAAATTACTATAGGGAAAATAGTTTAGTGTATTACAGTGACGTAGATTTTCTTGCATTACCATGAAGTAGCAGCATGAAACAAACTCGCCACCTTACTTTGGCTTTGACATTTCTGTATATTTTGTGCGGATTTTATGCGACGAAATGTGGTATTTTTTTCTGAATCAGTTCGCTGAAAGAGTTTAAACAGTACAACACTTAAATGTCAATATAACGAAACCAGATATAATGAAAAGCCAGTTATAACGAAGTAAAAGAAGAAAAGTTGGAATAGGTATAGTGCTAAGAATAGACCTTTATAACAGATTTTTTGATATAGCAAACCTATTTTCATGTGAGATGCAACTTTGTTATAATAAGGTTTGGATGTATTAACATCTCGTGTACTTTCTTGGTGTTGGCTTCGATTTCTGCCAGTATTCACTTACATTGTGTTAAACAAAGACATGAGCTTTCAAAATCCTCTCCAATCATTTGTAGCGAGAATCTTGTTCCGCCAAACTTCAGGTGTTGTAGTCGAGGGCTGAACCCTCTTTGTAAGTCTCCAGGTTTCTGCTCCTTAGCTAAGTACTGGCAAGAAACAGCTGTTATATACCTTTCTCTTAAGGGATAGTGGCAATCTACCTGTCATAATTTGAGAGTGCTTGCCAAATGTGCTCCACCCCATTCATATTCTCTCGATCATGTCCGCATGACGTGAGCTGTCTATGCTGCGAGTGGTACTAACACTCCTTTCATGCACATAAAATACCCCACAAATTGCATGAAGGGACCACTACCATTGTAGCTCATTTGGCAAGAGCATCGAGCGCATAATTCGTACGTTGCAGATTTGATTCCCGCCAGCGCAAGTCGTCTTTTCATTCTCTTCACATCTGTATCACAATGACAACATTACACTAGAGCTATGTGAACACCAAATTTTGGGTGCGAAGCAAATTCGAATGTTGAAGTGTGAGTGCAAATGGAATGGACTGTTTTAAAAATATTTCTTGTATATTTCTAAAATCTCTTTTAGATAGTTTAATGTGAAATTGCAGGGGAAAATCGGAAAGGTTTCCTAATTTGAATATTTCTCGAATCTTTTTCGAGTAGTTTGAATCGGATTTTCGAGGAAAGAAAATTAAAAAGGATGCCTAAGTACTTGCTTATGGTATATAGCAACATGAAAGTGTTTCTTTTCGCTAGGTTGATGAAGCGCTGGTGGGCTGGTATGCATAGTTTTCTTATCAAAAATGAGGCAATGCAGAGGCTGAATTGTATTTGTGTGGATGATTCTGTGCAACCAAAGTGTCACCAAGAACACTTTAGAACTGAAAGGCAGAGATGCTACTTCCTCATCCTCTCCTCCTCTTTCAACTTCAGTAAAAACTCAGCTGATATGGCAGAGGAAGAGTTGCTTCCTTCAAGTTAGAAGTTCCGAATCTGCCTCATCGTCATACATGAACATTTGAATTTTTGGAGGCTGAGAATCTTTGGCATTCGATTTTTCAGACTTCCTGCCCAAATTTCAGGTCCAAAGCAGAATTGAGCCACCCCCCCCCCTCCCCTCACCTCTGCCATATCTATCATCCCCATGTTGGAAACGGCGTTTTCTAGAGTCAATACATTTACAACTGTCACCAAGCTTAAAAGGCAGCTTCGCTGCAATGCGGTTCGGATGAGGTGAATCGTCTAAAAATCTGAAAGGGCTCCTTTCAATGGGACGGCTGTATTGGTCTTGGAAAAGTTCAACCGTAGCTCAGGCTAAAGGAAGTTTTGCCGCAATATGAGAATGTAATGAGGTGAAGCATAATAAAAGTTCGAAGGGTTAAGTTTTAGTCGGACAAGGACTCCATTTGTCTTTGGGAAGTTTGAATAGTAAAAATTCCAGTTTGAATCCAATAACAAGCACTATTAATTAATCACTAGAAACTTTTGTGGGCTTTTTGCGACCTTTAAACTGGATTTGAGGATATATATTCTACATGGATCGTGAAAAGAACGCCCGAATCTGCCGCTGTTATTCACGGTCTTTCCATTCCCACCAGGATTTAAATTCGCATTCTGGCCTGCTGTCCAGCCTTTCAAAACCCGAAAAATGTACCGGCCTTTTTTCTTTCCAGCTTGGTCATGCGTGGTGCAGTGCCAGTCGCGACAAGGCCCGCGAGAAGGCTCTTTTTCAGTGGCTGGTCCCCAGTCCCCTGGAGGCCTTCCAGTTGGCCTCGCACCCGTTTGACCGAGATGTGAAGCTGTCGTCGATCTCGTTTGGCACGCTGGTGCAGTTGGGTGTGTTCGTGCAGCACAAGCTGTCCTCGTCGTCCATCATCGACGACCACCGCGACTACTGGATCAACGCGACATTCCGTCATGACCAGCGCGTGCTGCATGTCGATCTGCACCTCAACCACCGCGAGGCCTGTGCAGGGCTGATCGCCGAGTACCGGTTTATCGTCCCATACCTAAACATCACAAAGGTGTGTACACACTCCCAGTGGCATTGCACTGCTACGCATTAGGCCGCAAATTACTCCGGCCTGCTTGTTTTATCTAGATACGATGCTGAAATGCACGGTGAATTAGGTGGAGTAGGATATAAATATACATAATGCATACAAATGATACAAGATATCAGAAACGAGGAAGTGAATTCGGAATAAATTTTTTGCAAGCATCACTGTATCACTTTTCCATGTTGGCAAGTTATCTTGTGTTGTTCTCTTTAAACATGACATGTTGGCTTGGAAAGAAGTGCAGAATAATATAATTACTTTAAGTTTTGAGGTGTGCTTGTTGAAACAGTATCTTATGTGACTGAAATTTAAAGAATTAAGTTTACCAAAACATTGCTTTAAGTATGCATTACATGTGCCTTGCAATCCACATGTAATGCATACCATAAGACAGCTTGAAGCATTGCACAACAAAATGATGCACAGATCACGTTGCTGCATACAGCAAAGTACAGTAAAACCTTGTTAATTCAAAGTCACTGGAACTGTGAGGAACAAATTAAGCGGGTTTTGTGAAGTAACCGAACATACAAAAAGTGCAATGCAAGGAACATAAATTTATTCAAATTAATCAGGGCTGGTCGTTTGTTGCGCCGGCTAGTTTGTGGCTCCAAGGGTTATGTTTTTCAGCACTACCTGGTCACAGCTTTGCTGCAAACAAGGGGGAATCCCGGGTCTAACTGCTGTCAGAAAAAAAAAACAAAAAAAGTGATCAACTAAAATGCGTGCAACCCAGTAGTAGTGACGCCCGGGCAGCATGTCGCTTGCTCCTAGCTGTGTCAGCATGCACGTCATAATGCGACCATTCTCCTATTCTTTCTCGTAAAATGGAGAAGTTACTAACGGACAGTGTGAAGCAATTTATAATGTGTTTTCGCTGGAAAACATCATTGAAACTTTCCACCAGAGTTTTCGAAGTAGGCGTTGCAGGCAAAACCTCTGCCAACTGTGCAAGTGCGCGAATGATTGGAGCAACTGGCACTCGGAGGTTCGCATGCATCGCGGATTTCTCCGGACTGTCCTGGATAAATGGATAAATCGTGACGCGCTGACGTTGCGATCGTTGCGAGAAGCATGCGACATGCTGGCCGCACGTCGCATCTGTATTGCAGTGAAGCACGTTTTGTTTCCACAGGCGCATATTCTAGCTGATCACGAGACAGTAATATTATTTTTTGTGCTGGAAGTAGCAAGGCAGGGGTGCTTGAGCTACCACCCATTAGCATTGCTTAAGTACATTGCCTGGTGGCTCTTGAAGGCCGCCGTTTTATTGAATTTGTGGCGAAATCGGAATCGGGAATTAGCACACTGCACCCAAATTTTTAGAATTGACCGTACTTGTGCAGACCACCGCTTCATATTGTCCGCTCAAACTTGGATTGCAAAATATGACACCGCCGAAATACTTAGAATTGAGTGGGATTTTGAAATAACCACATAAGAATTAACGACCAATTACAGAATGAAAGGTACTATTTGGTTCAAGTTGGCTTTTGCGATGTGCTACCGTAAGAGCATTTCAAGTGCGCATCATAAGTGCATCGCAAAAACCTACCAAATCTGCCAAGTGTACAACAAATAAGCGTGCATGCTACCAGCAAAAAAAGTAAGCTGCTGTCAAGGCAGGTCTTTGCACTCGGCAAGCACCATTACGTTGAGGCACGGCAGCTGTGAGTGTGACACAGGGTTGCACTCAACGCACCTTGGCGTCGAGGTGTGAACCGCAATGGGTGCTCTGGCAATTCTCTCAGTGACGGAGTCGAAGGCCTCTAAACGAGTCGATCCACTGGTCTTGTGCACTTAACTCATCACAGATATCTGCAGAAATGTAAAAACGAAAAGTTTCATGTCTACCATACATGACAAGCCACCACTTGACTGCCTTGAATATCTGCTGGCCACAAGTTGTTCTGAGAACGAGCTACACTCATACTACGCAATGATGCGTAGTAAAATCGGGACCAAGAATTCAGATTTCTGCTTACAAGTTCATTTCTCTAAAACGCAAAACATAATGTTCAATGTTTAAGAGGCCCAATCGCAAGTATTTTTAACAATGCCATGTGAAGACATTGTCATCTCCAGACTACTATTGCCTTGTAATTGCTGAACACTTTCCTCATTGCGTGAGCTAGTGCTTGTTACATAGACAAGCGTTATGGATATGCTTAACTGTGCTTAATTTCAGATGGGAATTTTAAAAAGGAAAATTCATTTGGATGTCCCTACAATAGCTTCCCTAATAGCCCTTTTATGGCATTAATATTGCATTTATCATTAGGATGGTGGTCGTGGCAGTTCTCATTTTTGTTAGGCATACATACATGCATACATGCATACATACATGCATATATGCATACATACACACATGCATACACATATACATGCATACACACATACATGCATACATACATACATACATACATACATACATACATACATACATGCATACATACATACATACATACATACATACACATATACATGCATACATACATACATATATTAAATACGACCGAAAAAGAAAGAAGAGTGATGATTCTGTTCGGCATGGCTTTATAGGCTCTCCGAATCTGCTTTCGGGAATACACTCAAACCTCAATATAACAATCACACCAGCCATGAAAATACTTCATTATATCTGAAAATTCATTAAAAAATTATATCTGTGGCACTGTATCAATGACAGAGCCATTCTTTACTTTCTTATAACCAATAATTCATTATATCTGGGTTCGTTATATCGAGGTTTGAGTTATCCTGATGTTAAAAAGATGCAAGTGTGGCACATATCTTGTTAAGGGGAGATGCGTGTCTTAACACAAGTTTTTTTCAAAATTACATATTTTTCATATTTATTTGCTTTTGTAAGTTTGGTTTTTCTAATTTCACAACAAAAAAAAACGAAAATTGTAATGAAACTGAAAGTAGGTTAACCCTTTGCGGTCCAAAACTCTTACACACTTTCCGCTTCTACCGGTCCAAAACTGTTTCACCAGTTTCTGGCATCAAAAAGAGTAACATGAACTGTGTAAGAAAAACTGACCCGCTATTTTTGGCTTCTGCATTCAGGTGGCAACTCCTTTGGCGATATTTGGGCAGCGTATGATACCACTCACAGGATTCTCTGGGTACCGGCTGGGTTATTATTTCAGGTTTTGCAGAACGAAAATATTTTCCCACTGCCGTCGTCGTCGTCTCCGTCACTCATTTCTGTCGAATCACTGTCATCACTGTCTGTTGGAGGCATGTAATTCTTTCCCTCAATACATCGTCCTCGCTTTCGCAAAAAGCACCATCGTAAATTGCACGCAGTAAAAGCATGACCATGCTTCTCGGCGAACCACGCTTGAGTGGGTACGCTCTAGGCTCCGTACCGAACATTGTGCTGCACCCTAGTGTAAAGACAAGTAAACCTCAACAAAGTAAGCTCCCTCATTCTTCAAGAGAAGGAGCTTCAAATAATCTGCCCAGACTTGCATTTTCAAATAAGGGACCGTGGAAATACTTGGAGTTAAGCAGGATTAAAAAGAAACAGTTCAATTTGAACAGGTTTAACTGTTACCGTAAAAGCTCGTTAACCCGGTTCTCACGGGACCGATGAAAATGTCTGAGTTAACTGAAATCCGGATTGATTGAACCATCAAAACAAAAGAAAAACGTACTCTGTAGAGACGAACCTTTACTTCATGAAAAGCTGCGTCAACTTAGTCGGCCTCGTCATTGGAATTAGTGCTAGAACGATATTATATTATTCAACTCTATGTGGTGGTGGTGGTGGGCACGCTCGCTGTCGGGAGAACTGATGCAGAACTCCAAGAGGACAGGACAGCAAGAGCTTTAGCGGCCTATCACGGTGTGATGTCGCGTCGGCTCATCTTGAATGTCATTATTAGAACAGTGATTACGATCCTCTTCAAGCACTTGCGATAATATGTCATCATTAGTCGGCAAACCAGCAACAGCGACACTATCATCATTGCTCACAAACACAGCCCGAAAACGTAACGACGGTTTCTATGTCAAAGCGCCAACTCGCGCAACAGTCAACTCTTTTGATGTGCCCGAGCTGCAAACGCTATGTGCGAAGTCACTACGTAGTGCAAAGAAACCAGAAGCGTAGGCGCCACGAGCAGCTGGGGTAGCGGTGGCTGCGCAAACTGTCCCATACGGCGTCATGTGCAGTGCATTTCGCAGACACTGGATGCACCGGCGGCCGAAGCGCTCCCGCCAGGTGGTGACTAGCGCCGCCTGGCCACTTTCCCCCTCATTCACTATCTGCTGCTGTTCACACGGTTTCAGTTTCTCCAAAACTTCGGTTCCGCCGTCGGTTACGGAGACGGAGCCGGGACTTTATGCTTCTAGTAACCGGAGTCAGTTACCGAAAACACGAAGCCCCGATAGCCTTCTCTGTAATAACCGAGTTAACTGGTGCACGTCGAAATCCCTTTGTATTAACGAGCATTTGACACCATTGAAATATACAGTTTTGCCGGGACCGCACCATGTGTTCGAGTTAACGAGATTAGGATAAATGAGCTTTTACTGATTTGTATAAGCAGGTTGATGTGGTCATCACCATAGCTGCCGTCACCTGAGGCACTGGGCAGCAACCATGCATCTCGCAGACCTCTGTGATGTAGCGACATTTAGTGAAATGTCGGGGAAAGCCTTGTACATCTACTTCACAGTCGAGAATTTTTTCGGTTGGTCATTAGCGACACTTTTCTACTTGAGAATAGTGTGCTCCATTTTTCTCGATGACTGGTATGCCTATTGCAATAAGCATTCATGACTGTGCATGGTCTTTCTTGTATGTGCTCCGACTGCATGCGATTTCCCCACTTGCGGACTCATGCCTATCTCGGAAGCTGTCATTTCTGTTGCCAGTTAATTTTAGCTGCCCCTTTTTCGGGAGGTCTCGGCACGCTCACTGCACCATTTTTTTTTCCAGGGTGGCAATCCACTAGTGTCCCCGTTAACATCTGCACTGAATAGTGTAGATTATTCAGGGCTTATGGCACCACCTCAGAGGCCTGCACACGTGATGATGCGGCAGGTCCAGACAGATCTCACAATCAACAAGATCAAAGAGCTGGAGAGCAAATCGGCCATGGACCTGGAAATGAGGGACAGCCGGATAGATGAACTCCAAAGGGTGAGTTTATGCAGCACTGTGGGATTTTTCGTTTCTTCGAAACTCAATCGATCAGCTTTTCACATTGCATATAGGTGAACCATCCAGAAAGCACACAGTTCATATGTACTTGACAAAGCTGTTTACAAAAGGAGGTTTTGCCCAACTATGGCATTAAACATTTTCTTACTAATTAAAGTTGGCCCGTAACAAACAGTTTTTACAAACAGTGAGGGCCCAGAGAGGCCTTGTGAGTTTTATCTCAATTTTTGTGATGATGCTTCATTACTGCACCTTTAAAGGACGAAAGTTCCCGCACCGATATATTTTGCTCATTTATACCAAGGAGTCTATAACTGCTCAATCATTTAGTTGTGTTATTCACTTGTTCCAAAAGGAATATTTTCTTTTATGCTTATTGCCCAAAAATAAATGTTTCCACATCGCTAAAAAAAAAAATTGCCATTCTCCAGGATGATGTTGCACACAGTCTTCCCTTCAACTTTGCTCCATTTCACAGGCTACTGCACTACTGGTGTGCTATAAACAATTGCCATGTGTGGACGTCATTTGGTGACTTCTTTACCTTGGCATGAGTTTTGTTACAGCCTACTAATTCCTTTGGAGAAGTACATATTTCTGTTAACCTAGGAAGATTGATTCCGCATTAATGTCAATATGGTATTATGCTGTGAAGTTGCACTGTTGGACTTTTAGTGCTTTCTCTTACTGTTGCACATGAATTCTGCACCAGAAGCATTTTGGGCTTCAAATTGGGCTTGTCCAAACCACAACAAGTAGAGACTCCTTCCTATTCCTCAACTGCACATGAAGACTTGCGGTGTCTTTGGTATGGTCACGTAATTATTGCACCCGTATGCTTTGCAGGGTAGCGAAGAACTGCGGCGGCAAATTCAGGGACAGCAGAAACAAATACAAAAACAAGAGGAGCAACTCCTCAAGTGTATAGATGTTACAAAGCAACTTCTTATAGAAAAGGTGAGCTTTCCCTCTCCTGCTCTCGCTCTTTTTCTTTCTTTTAACTGTTTGATGTAGTCATTGCTTACCTAATTCAGTTCTAATATAGTTCTAATTGCTCATCCACTATATTTTGCTTGAGCATGCTTTGTTCACTTGGCATTCACAATTAATAGTTGTGTTCATGCAGCAACCTTGGCTGTGAGGCTCAACCACTGTGAATGCATAGAACTTTGACATTAGCAAAGTCATGTTTCCGAGAAGTACAGAATGCTGGAACAAACGTAGCAAAAGAAAAATGGTGGCTATGAGGTCATCATAACTTGTTTTGTTAAGACTGCAGCGTGGTGATGTGAGAGAAGTGAGGGGGTCCTCAAAGGGTCCCTTTAGATGGTGTCGGTACCTTCAATATTCGCACTTCATAATTGCTGTAAAATACCTTCCAAGCTATATTTGCTGTTGATAGTGAAGAGCTTCACAAGCAGTGAATGCTAAATGAGTTTACAAAATACAAATATCAGCACAGTGCTTTTCTTGCCAATTTTTGGTAATTGGTTCTGTTGCGAAGTATTAAGGCTGTCGCAATTACAGATACTGCATTGAAGCTCATATTGAGTGCTGCCCTACGCATGTATGAAATTCTTGTTTTCCTGCACATGTAACATTTTAACAGAAGTCATTGTTTGCCTTTGTGACTTGTACAACAAGAGGGAAAAAA
Organism: Rhipicephalus microplus; assembly: GCF_013339725.1. Taxonomy (NCBI): domain Eukaryota; kingdom Metazoa; phylum Arthropoda; class Arachnida; order Ixodida; family Ixodidae; genus Rhipicephalus; species Rhipicephalus microplus. The sequence continues at coordinate 1,231 of NW_023608293.1, read as the reverse complement.
ATAACCTCTTGTTTCTTTTGCAGTTGGCAATAGAAAAGAAGCAGTCTCGGCAGAAATGCATGCAGAACAGGCTAAGGCTAGGTCAATTTGTGACACAACGGCAAGGGGCGTCGTTTGTTGAAAACTGGGTAGGCGGCTACGCTTTCAACGATCTTTTGAGGTATGTATTGTTTATCTATATTTTACTGAATGTACTGTTAATATTTCTTTTCCAAATTGTTTAACTCGGGCACTGGATTAGAAAATCTAGGATGAATACTTTACCTTCCGAATTGGCTTCTCTGTCGAAGTCGTGCGAGTTAGTGAAATGGCTGGAGAAATTCAGTCTTGAATTAGGTCTTTGACTTAGGGTATGTTTGATGTATGTGAGTCGTCAGACAAACATGAAGATTGTCATGTGTGTCACGCACTTCGGGTGAGGTCCCGCTGATCCAACATCGACGTGTGGCATACTCGCAGGCTTCCACTTTACGCTTCAGGCTGTGACGCCTGAAAGGCCTCGAAGTGGCACATTTCAAATTTATTTGCAGGTTGGTCGACCCGTGCGGGGTTGCACGTGTGGTGATGTGTGGGCCTGACTGACGCACTCGTAGAGCAGACACGGACATTTGATTTAACACAAACAAGTAATAAATTAAAACAAAGGCAATGGCAAGGAGAATATAAAATATAACGGAGAGGAAACAACACTAATATGCGTGATGGAAAGAACAGTTATAACAAAATATGCCCCAAAAACATTACAACTAGTACAAACAAAACACACACACGTGGAATGCTAATAAAGTAACAACATGATGGAAATAAAAGAGATACAAAGAAATAATTACAAAAGCATCATGCTCGCACTTCAGAATTTCTACGTGCGACGCAGCGCACACAACTGCAATAATTGAAAAGCTGGTGAAAATGAAATAAAAGTTGAAAAAAAAATCGCAATAAAATGTTCTATATGGACCAGGCCAGCTCTTGGTACACGTAGGGGAGTTAACGGGCACTGCTGAAGAACTCGCCAGCTTAGTAGACGACAAGGGTGCCTGGTATTGCAGCCGTATCAATACGTTGCGCAGGTCACTCCATGCTCTTCGCCTACGCAAGCCTCGTGACACCGACGACCACACTCCTTGCTGGCTGCACATCAACTGCCATCCCGAAAAAGTCAAAACTTTCTCGGGCGTACGCGTGCTCCCTTACCCTCTGGAGATGATTTCCTTTTCTCCGAACAATGTGT